>JASDQU010712534.1:11627-27405 GCA_032191745.1 Picea mariana | reverse complement strand
GAGAAATTTCCCTAGAATGTGTGTGAGGTAGCTAGTACAAGCAGTTCTTTAAAGGAAACTTCCCTATATTTTCCTTTCAACGTCGGATGCCAAATCGACTTCAGTACATATTACCTTTTCATGAATGTCTAAATTGATCTCCACATATCTCCTTTTTTGGTGATTATTTAAACTCAACTTTTAAACATTTTACTTTATGGTTATTTTAAAATTGGTTCCCTCTTAGCTGCTAGTCACTAAAGAATTGACTTGGTCTCACCCTTTTTCATATTTTCTTCCTCATTCAACCAAAAAACATCTTTTTGGTTGACTCAACTAGGATAAATTTCGACTTGAGTATTTCAATTCTAGTCGACCCATCTTGCTTTAGCCTCGACATGACTTGTATTTAAGTTTACTTTGACTTCGACCTTTAGGTTACTTATTTCTTGGAACGACTTGACTTGGAAGAAAATCGACTTGAGAAATTCGACTTTGGTCATCTCGACTTGCTTTCGCTGACTTGTATTTCCTGATTCAATTTTCCTTCGACCTCGACCTTCAGTTGGTCGAATTGTCTTCGACTCATCTTGAAATCGATTGACTTGTCTTCTCCAACTTCCGTCAATCTACATGCTTGCAGTCGATCGACTTGTCTTCGACTCGTATTGTAGTCGATCAAATTCTAGATAATCGACCTTATTGTTGTTTGAATCGATCGACTTGTGACTCGATGGTGTCAATGCTTCTTCATCAAACATCCACCATTGACATTCTTTCTCATCTCTGGACTCTTAATCATTTGATATTTTCTAAATCACTTTTAATGAACCATGTCTTATTAACTTATTTATTTGTGATTTGTATGGATCCATATTGGATTATCCATTTACCCTTTTTATCTAGACAATTTCTTCACAATTTCTTCTTTTGTGCATGGATGTTAATGACAAAATATCAACCTTATACAATATAGGATGAGTGTATCAAGCTCATACAATATATTATTCAATGTTATATTTCTACTAATATTCAAGTCACCTTAATAACATTATGTCCAACCTTCATAACATTATGTTCAATATTGACAATGCTTGACATCAAGTCACCTTCATAACATTATGTCCAATATTGACAATGCTTGACATTCAAGGCACCTTCATAACATTATGTCCAACCTTCATAACATTATGCCCAATATTAACAATGCTTGACATTCAAGTCACCTTCATAACAATATCTCCAATATTGACAATTCTCTTCAAACCAATCAATCAAGGATACTTCACCTATTTATCAAGGTTGACATCAATGACAATTGAATTTCCAACAATCTCCCCCTTTGTTATTGATGGAAACCTTAGAAAAACAATCTTACTTCCCTTGTGAAATGTATTCTTTATTTTGAGTTCTTTGATTTGACTTTGTTTTACTCTTTATATATCCCCCTTTGACAACAATGTCAAAGGGAATATTTCTCTTCTTCCATTGATATGATGCTCCCCTGAGGTGATTCTCCCTTGAGGTGATGCTCCCTCTGTCTTTGTCCCATTTATTTTGGACTTTGTTTTTATTGTTTATATCTCCTCTTTTGACATCAATAACAAAGGAAAGAGAACTTTTACTACTTTTCTCCCCCTATGAATGAGCCAATTGTTATCTCAATCTCTTGGTATTTTTTTGTTCAAATAGGGTTTTACTCTCTTCTCCTTTGTCATAACGGACAAGGGTGTGAAATTTGTTGATCTTCTTGATCTATTTCTTCTTCTTCTTGATATTCTTTAATTCTTTTATTCCAAGAGATCTTTATCGTTCTTTCATATTATTAATAACTTTGCTATGTTCATACTATATCTTTATATATTTTGAGCTCCTTTTGTTGCTTTCTTCTTTAGATATTATTTGTTTTATTTATCACACTATTCTACATAATGATTTTCTTTTGAGAGTTCATCATCATAACCATTGTTTTGTGCACCATAATCTTCTTCATCTTTTTCTTTAGAAATTCTTCTTCCTTGAGCTTGTTTCTCTTCTTGTGAAAATATCTGAATTTCACATTCCTTATTGGGAGTTTCATACATCAATTTATTGTTACCAATTTCTTCATTTTTAGGTGCAAGATCTTCATCATTTTTCTTGCTTTCTGCTTCAGATTTTATTCTCCATATCTTTCCATAAGGCACTATATTTGATGAACTTTTATTTTCTACATTTGTCCTTTTAGATTTATCCTCTCTTATTTTCTTCCAAAGTTAATTATATTTCCTTCCTAACTTGTATGGATTATTTTTCATGGGTTTTCTTCTTGATTTCCTGCAATATTGGGATTTTTGCCAAACATTATCACAGTTGTAGCATCTCATGGTATGAAAAAACTTTGTTGTGTGGCCAAAATAATTGCATCTCCAACATCTCATTAAGTTATTGGACCTTCCTGAATTTTTCTTTTCAGGACTATTGCATTCCAATTCTTTGTGATCAATGTTTTTACAAGAAAAGAAAAAACCATTGAGGGTGTTTCCATACTCGAGTTTGTTGTGACATGAGAAGTCTACCTTTTGATATGTTTCTTGTTTTTTTATTTTTATAGCTTCCTCCTTTAACCAAGTTCATTGTTTTTATTTGGTTTGTGATTTCACTTTTTCCTTTTGAGGAGGATAATCCTTTCTCATGTTTGTGAATGGTGTTCCACTTGCTACCTTATTCTTTCTTATTGTACCCAAGAGTAGTTTTGTCATTGGTTGGTCTTTGAATGTTCCATATCTTATCCAAGATGGTTGAGTTGTTTTGGAATTTGACAATTTCTTTTGTCTTTTCATTCTTCTTTTTGAGGTTGATAACTTCCAATTCCAACATGTGACATGTTTATTCCTTTTTAGTCAACTGGATCTTCAAGTCTTATTCTATTTCCTTAGATTCTTCAAGTTGAGTCTTTAGACTAATGACTATTTATTCTGTCTAATCCAAGAGTTTTGTGCATTTATTGGTATTGTCATATGTATTCAAATCTTCTATTTATTTTGTTAGGTCAACAAATTCAGTCTTCAATCTTTTGATTTCTTCCTTGTTTTCTAGCTGAATCCTTTTGAGTTTGATGACTTCCAATTCCAACGCATGGCATGATTCTTCCTTTTTAGTCAACTATCTCTTTAGGGTTTCTTCACTTTCCTTAGCTTCTTCCAGTTGATTCTTTAGAATGTTGACCATTTATTCTATTTCTTCTAATTCTTCTATGCATTTATTGAGTTTGGCATATGCCTTCAACTCGTTCATTTCTTCTGTTACATCAACAAATTCAGTCTTTAATCTATTGATCTCTTCTTCTTTTTCTTCTAGTTGAATCTTTTGTTCTTTCTCTTCATGGTTGTTAGATTGATCTAAATTTTGTAGTAGCAACATATATTTCTTTTGAAGTTTCTCCAACTATTATAGAGTGCACATAGTTTTGTATTTGAGATTGTCAAGAGCCTCCACATGAACTTCAATATATATACCATTTCCTAGTTCCATACGAATCTCTTCTAATGCAAATATAACATTAGTATTAAGATTATGTATTTTTTCTTCAGTGATTATTGAGGTATGCATCAATTCCTTGATGGAGTTTTTTCTTCATTGATGACTAGGGATTGCATCAATTCCTTGTTTGAGTTGTACTCTTGTTTGATGACTGGGAATTGCATCAATTCCTTGTTTGATTTGTCTTCTTATTTGATGACTGGGGATTGCATCAATTCCTTGTTTGAGTTTTCTTCTTCTTTGATGACTGGGGATTGCATCAATTCCTTGTTTGAGTTGTCTTCTTTATTGATGACTAGGGATTGCATCAATTCCTTGTTTGAGTTGTCTTCTTTATTGATGACCGGGGATTGCATCAATTCCTTGATGGTATTTTCTTCTTTCTCTGTGTTTTGTACTTTACTTTGACATGAAATATTTAGTTGGAGCCATAATACTTTAGCAAAGGTGTAGTGTCCCATATTTTCTTTGATTCAGTCTGACAGTCCATTGTGGATTACTTTTAATGCCATTGAATTGATTCTCTTTGCTTATTTTACATTTTTGGATTTGTTTGTTGAGGTAGTTAAGTAACAAGGATTACTTACTACTGATTCCAAAACTCCAGATCCTCTTGACTTCATATATATTTTCATTCTTTCCCTCCATGAAGAGTAGTTTGTTCCATCAAATAAAGGAGCTTCATTTGTGGAGAGAACCATTTGTTCATCCATTTGTGTGTTTAGTAGGATCTTCCTTCCAATGTGTTACAGAGAAATCCCCTTGCGGACAAGTGGATTATCTCTTGAATACTAGACCCCTATGACCAAGACAGAAAATGCTATTGTGGACACTCACATTCCTTTTAGATCCTATTAAGCTAATTTATGAAGAGGAAGAAGAAAAAGTGTACCTTTTTAATGGTGTTTGTCCCCGCATAGTCCAGGTTGAGATTTGATCCTAAGTTCTTCAATAAGTCCTGTAGAACAAACAAAGATACAACAAAATTCATATTCTACCGAGATTAGCTCAAAAACAGATCTATATACTAGAGACAAGTTCATGAAATGTACACAAACTTTAAAGGAAACATGCCAAGCATATATTTATATTAATGAGAACAAAGTGGTGCTTACAACCATGGATGTAGTGCAGCATATTCACCAAGCTCCCTTTGTCCAGACCCTTGCTCAAATCATCCACACAAAATGTTGATGCTTCAATGATATCTCCCTTATGATATCATAAGTTTGATGCTTCACAATGTCTCCCCTTTCACCATGAAGAGGCCTCCTTATACAGGATTGGAGAGGCCTAACCACTTAAGATATCCTTGGGATAAGTTGAGGAGTCTTCTCCTTTAGTTGTGGATATTCCCTAAGGTCGATCTTTGACCTCAGATCCGAACCCAACCAACTCCAGATATGAAGGGATTCTTCCCTGATTTCTCTCAACAATCCAAAGATTCACTCAAAAAGGACAACGCTCCCTTAGAATGGGGCTCAGGGAGCGTTGGCACTCCCTGATAGTGTATAGGGGAGCGTTGCCTTCCAAAATTGATTTTTTAGTGGTTTTCTTAGTGGCAAAATACTTGCACTCTTTGTCAAATGACTTCTCCTCTTCATAACTAGTCTTTTGAGGTGTCTTGTAAGTGTTCTTGATAATGTCGTCTGAGACACAACATGGACAGGAAAACAATATGATATTTTCGACACTTGTAGGTGAAATGTGACACTTGAGACATTGGTAATGATGACACTAGGCCATCATCCTAACGAGTAATTTTGATGTGTAACAGATTGCCCCCCAAAGTGTGAAGTTAGAAGATGAGAACTAATCACTGAAGTACTTCGTAGACTTTTTCAAGAAAGGGTACGGACTCAGAGAACCTGATAGAAGCTACACACAAGCATCAAACAAATGTTATGAAATGTTTCAAAACCAAGGCATGCATACCTATGCTTGAGTGATAAAAAATTTCAAGGTATGATTGCCATAAAATACACTGTGGATCCATAATTATACTGATAAAAAGGTATAGCCACTAAAGATACAATGTGGATCTATACTCCTATGACTTGAAATGATCGTAGCCATGAAGAATACACAGTGGATCTACGAGATGAGAAGACATAGCCATGACCAATACAAAGTGGATCTATGTAACCGTATATGTGTCAATGTTCAAAAGAAACTCCATCGCAACCTGGGCAAAGTACATATAAGAGTGAAGACTCAACCTAGGGTCTTCTTACCGATCCCAATGTAGTACAAATCTAACCATGTGAATAGATGGATGTTGAACATGGCATAAACCACTTGNAACTGTTAACAAGCGCGAGGGAAATCACTATTGATGTCAATGATTACCAAGGTACTCTAGTACATTCTAACGAATGTGAATGGATGATTTGAAGTCGAACATCCATGGAATCATCTAATCAAAGGTCAATGATGTAAACCCACTGTTGGACGTGAGGAGGCCTGCCATTGAGGCAGGAAGGTCCCAAGGTACTAATTGGTTTCTAAGTCTAGCTCTTGGATAATGTGCTGAAGTCGACAGGAATAGACTCATCGAGGGAGGGCCTTGGTGTATCCCCCATCAACGACATGAAACTGACATAGAGATGTAATTGGTGGATCAAAAGAACATGGACTAACACAGGTGTTGAAATAGGAATTTGTGATGGTTGACTCTTGATGCAGATACTTCCCTTGAACACTGAGGCATGACAGCAGAAACATGACATGGACCAAAACACAATAATGCGGTGGATACGGTGACTTTCGTCAGGTGAACCAAAGGAGTAAGGAAACGCAAAGGATTGGTTCAGTGTAGAGGTTCAATGGATTGAAATGCATGCAAAGACAAAAATCCATGTTCAAGGGCAACTGTAAGGATTACTGGTAATGTTATCAAAAACTGCTTGGCTTGATTCCTTCAATTTCCCCCCCATCCAGATAGACGAGTACCTATTTTTAATTTAATGACCTCGAGGAGGGTAACACATGCTCGATATAACTAACCTTTGGTAAGCCCCTCTTCCTTTGTTTAACGAACTAGAAGAAGTAAGGGTTTGGTCCCATATGGGCCCTTCAATGTATGATTGTTTAATGAGTCCAGAGAAGGTAAACTTGATGGTTTTTCATATTTAGAGAGTCTGAAAAATGACTTAAAGATGACTCTAGTGTTTTCCTTTTTCGTAATGTTAGTCTCACGAGGCCGAAAAAGAGATAAATTATCACTCGAAAGATGCTCTTTCAAACCTTTTAACGAGTGGGAAAGGAAGCAAGATCACTCCGCAATCTTTTCACGTTAAAGAGTCTGAAAAGAGCTTAAAGATGACTCCAAGGGGTTCCTTTTTCGTGTATCTATGCGGGTTTGAAAAAGAGATAAAATTTTACCCGCCACATTCTTATGTGTTTGAGCTTGAGAACGAGCTAAGACTATGCTCGTGAATGTGAAAGGATGAAAAAACGAACAAAAACTTATCTGAAACCTGCCAATAATGACAAAACTGCATTCTAGGGGATTAATAAGGCCTCCAAAATATTTTCAAAAACCCAAAAATAACTATATTTTATGCAAAAATGAAATGTATAATAGTAAAATGGGGTAACAATATCATTTACCATTTCATTTGTGCAAATATTTGTAGCAGTGGAGAATTTGTGCTTTGGAGGTGAATCTTGCATTGTTCGGTGCTGGAGCTACGGTCAACCATTTTCCTTGCCATTTGGACCAGGTTAGTGCTTTTCTTCCTTTATTTCATTTGTATGGTTCAAAATTCGTTTTTAGGCAATGGTTGGGTGTAAACATTGATGCCCCGGGTTGTCTCAAGTGCTCAAAAAGGCTCAACGCTCCTCTAGATTTAGTGGATGAGTGCTGGTCATTTGTTAAAACGCCCCTACAAGATGTTGAACAATGTGCCAATGCACTGGTGTGGTGGTGGAGAGGGTGTTGCCCAAAAACACAAGAAAATATTGCCAAGAACTGCCAACGTTTTCTAAAATCATGAGTGGTGTGCATTTTGATTTTTAAAGCACCTTGATGGATGTTGTAGGGCTACATTGGTGCGCTGATGTGCATATGAGAGGGGTGTTGGCCTCGTAGACAAATACATTTTTTTTTTTTTAAAGTTTTTTAATTACCCAAAAATCACCAAAAAAATGTGATTAATGAATTTTGATTGTTGATGATTGTAGGTAAATTCAGCAATAATCATGATCGCGTGGAAAGAAAGAGAGCATGATCTCGATGATGTGGCCTCCTTGCAAATTCCCCGAGCATGGGCTGCATTGAGGAATTGCAGTCTTCTCAAGTTCTTCAAAATGCAAAAAATGAAGAAAGAGATTCTTCTTCTTGAGCATATGATCGGGCTATGGAGCATCGTAGAAAAGGGTTCCAAATTAGAACACAGATTCTCACCATCGATTTGGAAGATGTATACTTCCTGACCGGCCTCTTGAAAAGAGGGGCTCCCGTATTTTTATCAGACAGAGGGTGCTTCCTGTGCCCGTGGATGAGTACCTGGCAAACCATTGTGTCCCAGGAGCGAGACTAGTGGGAGGTAGAATCACAATCAAAGATATTAGGGACCTACCTCTTCGGTCCATTATGTTTTCCATTACGAGTATAGTGGAAAGTACCAACACGCACCTAGTTTCAAGATCACAGGTGGCATATGGTTTATAGTGTCTAGAGCCAACACTATTTAACTGGAGTGCATGGTTCCTTCAGAATGTGAAGGAACAGATTACGAGATGCAGAGCAGGGCAGCAGAAGAAATTTGAGTATGGTTCGTTCTTGGTTTCGTTCTTCTTAGAATGCATTCCTCTGATGCAACCTAAAATTGAATTAGCAGTACGACCAATAGGAGAACCACGTATGGAGTGATGGACTAACCTGTCTCTGAGACTAGGCTCAGATTCAAAGTTCAAATTCACCGGTGATTTCTTCTCTTGGATGGGATGCCAATTGATCATGATAAAATATTTTCCATATGCCGGAGTGGATTTCTGGGGAAGCATGGACCTAGTCCTTCCAGATGGGGTACTGGACTGGGAAGCGTCAGGTAAGAAGCCAAAAGATCTTGTCAAGTGTGTTTTTGATTTTAAACTTATATTATTTTTTTGGGTACATAGGAGAGTTTCTAATGAATGTATCGTTTTATCATGCAGACAAGGGAGCAACACGTCCGACAAAGAAACCTTCATTGGGGTGCTACATGGATGCTCAGGTAGTAGTAGTAGCAGGGGATCTCCAAGAGGTGGAGACAAAACTCTGTGGTCTTATGACGGGTATTCCTCCCCTTGAGAGGGAGAACGTACCCTTGCATTTGTAGAGACACACAGTGGGAGTTCCTGAAAGTATTAACTCTTTACTGAGACGAGTATCCCGTGTGGTGATGTGCTACTCAGAGCACAATGTGATGCAGGAGGATTAGGACCTCACTGATGATAAATTTTGTATAGTCTTTATGATGATGTTATGGGCACGAGGACCCAACATTTTTCCCTTCTATGTACTTCTTGATGTAATCAAACATTTTCAATCATGCCATATATATATATATACATTTCTGATTTTTTACAGTGCCAAATGATTTGCAAATAAAGATGTCTTTTATGTGATGTGTCTTTAATTTACATGATGATATGTGATGTGATTTACTTCCTTTATGAAAACTTACTTATGTGCGAGATACCTATCCATGATGTAATTAGCTAACAAATCCGAAATGGTATTGAGTTCTCTTGGTATGTGTCTGTATTCAATAAAATCAAACATTCGTTCAATACGATGAACACGTAAGTGGAGACGTAGTAGGATAGGATTGGGAATAGCGTAGATTCGATTAAGTTGACAGACCACAAGTTGGGATTCTAGGTTGACAATCATGCGAGAAATGCCTAGGGAGAAGGCTTTAGTTAAAAGTCTGATGACAACATGATATTCTGCCATGTTCTTAGTTGCTGATCCTAAGAAAATACCTTCGAAACTCACCAACTTGTTAGAGTAGTAAATGAACCAAGCTACAAAAGCAACATTCTGGGTGTGTCGACTAGCGCCATCCGCAAACCTGACAAAGATAGGAAAGGAAGATGTCATTTGCGCATGAAAACATAAGACATATTATAAGTGGCTAAGGAAAAAAATCGAGCACACAAAAGAAAAAGACACACCAAACTAAAAATACAATAGTGTACAAAGCACATATGCTAGATGTTCTATGCATAGTACTTCTTAAGGTAAAGCTCGTTCTGAGGCTCACCCAAGGAGATTTCGTCATAGTTAATTAGCTCGTAGGTGGCTCTATGTAGAACATGTTTCATGATGTAAGGACCATGCCATAGAGGTTCTAACTTCCCTTTCCCTAACCTATCATGAGCTTGGTCATAAACGAGGAATATGTCTCCTTCTGCAAAAGCGCGAGAATGGAAGGATTTGTCGTATTGATTCTTGATTCATTTTTGATACATCTCGTTAATGAGAGTGGCATCACAATGTGTTTCATCCAACTTGGTCAAGTGTCAAAAAAAAATTTCTTCAGCAGAAGTGTGGGGCAAGAGTTCTACTTTGAGTTTCATCCATATTCTAGCTGGAAGGGAGTGAATCCAGTAGCAGTTTTTACTGAGGTCCGATAAGCCCAGAGAGCGGAGAAAACTTGTAAGTGCCAAGATGTCTTGTTTGCCCCTACCATCCATTGGATCATGGTTTTAAGGAACTTGTTGATATTTTCAACTTGTCCATTATCTTGAGGATAGTACGAGGATGATTTCTCATGGAGAAAACCAAGCTTGGCATGCAACTCACTCATCATCTGGTTCTGAAAGTGTGAACCATGATTAGTGATAATGGTGTGTGGAACACCAAAATGAGTGATGATGTGGTTAAAAAAAAAATAGATGCATTACATCCATCATTTAGAAAGGTAGGCATAGCCTCAGCCCATTTTTTAAACTAATCGATGACGACGATTATATAACCGTGCCCTCCGGTTGAGGTCGGATTACATTGCATGAAAGCAATTCCCCATTTGGAAAAGGGGCCGATGGCAATAACGAGATGCAGTAGAGTAGGGTGGATGAGTGCCTTGTTTTGAAAAACTTGGTAGGGTGGGAACTTTTTGACGACCTCGATTCAATCTTTGAAGATGGAGGGCCAAAAGTTACTGACACGTAAAATTTTATGGGCTGTAGCCATCCCAAAAAGGTGACTGCCACAGGCTCCAAGGTGACAGTCATTGAGGACATGTTCAAACTCTTCATGAGTCAAACATTATCATAGGATAGTATCAATACCATGAAGATACAAAGTATCACTGACGATAAGGTAGCGACGAGAATGATGGAGGATACGATGACGCTCTTCACGAGAGATCTCGGGCTAAAAACGTTGGGTCTGGAGATAAAGAAGGATATCTCCATACCAAGGGTCGGACGTGCTAATGAGGAATAGATTTTCATCAGGGAAAGAATATTTGGGCTCAGTATCTTCATCAGCATGGGGAAAGTCACAGATAAGCTCCACAAACACCAAAGATTTTTTAGATTTGGACTTAACAAACTCAAGATTGGACTCTTGAAGGATGACGATCCATTTAGAATATTTTCCCCCAAGAACTTGACGTGTCAGAATGTGATACATGGAGTTTGAGTCCGTGATAACTGTGGTGGTGCGTAGAAAAATGTAGTGACAAAATCTCTGGACAACGATGACGGCTGCCAGAGCCAACTTTTCAACATGTGAATATCAAAGCTCGGGACTAGATAGAATTTTTATCAAATAATATATCACGTGTTCCTCACTGATAGGGTCCTCCTGAACTAACACCATAGCAATAGTGGAAGGAGAGGTTGCTAAGTAAAGGATGTAATCCTGTGTATAGTTCAGAGGATGCAACAGAGGTGCATTAGTTAATGCATGCTTAGAGCAGCAAAAGATAGTTGAGCAGTGTCATCCCAGATGAAAGGGGTTTCTTTCTGCAACAATCGCATAAATCCTTTGGTAATCTTAGCGTAGTTACAAATGAAACGCCGAAGAAAGTTTGCTTTCCCCTGCAAATTTTGGAGTTGTGTCAGATTATTAGGTGGAGGTAGAGCTAGGATAGCTCTAATATTTAAGGGATCCACTCGAATCCGGTCCTTGGAGACAACAAAGCCAAGGATTCGGCCTGATTCGACAACAAAAATACATTTATGTGGGTTGAAACAAATATGGTAGAACTGACATCGAAGAAAAATCGCCCGTAGATGACCAAAATGGTCCGATCGACTAGATGAGTGGGCAGGTAAGTTGTCGAGGTAGGGTTCCGAAATATGTTTGATATCGTGGAAAGCATATGACATGGCTCACTGGAATGTAGCACCAACATTTTTAAGGCCAAATGGTAGTTTCCAATAGGTGAAAGTTCCCCATGGGAAGATGAAGTTTGTCTTATGCTGATCAATAGGTAAAATGTCAATATGGTTATACCCTGAGAAACCATCCATAAAAGAGAAAATTATGATACCAACGCAATTATCAATAATCTTGTCGATGAAGGGCATAAGGTAGTTGTCTTTTGGAAAACCTTATTGAGATCCCTATAATCGACACAGACACGAATGATCTCTTGCTTCTTAGTGACCGAAACAATGTTCAAAACCCATTTTGTCAAGGGGACAGGATAAATGAAGCCAGATTTCAATAACTTTTCAACTTCTACCTTAATGGTTGCGGTATTTTTAGGATGGACTGGGCAGAGTTTTTGTCGAACAGGTTTGACACCTGGGTAGGTTTTAATTTCATGCACAACGATCGATGGATCGATCCCTGACATCTCTTTGTAGATCCAAGCGAAGACATCGTGAAATTATTTAAATAAAACGGTATAAGAGACCACTTCCTCGGGTGAACAATTAGCACCAAGGTTTATGTTTTCCATGACACCTGCTTTTATCAAAATGTCGATAAAGATCGTAGATTAAATGTTGCCCAAATTCCCCTCAGAAAGAGTATCTTGTGTGAGGATGGGAGATTGTGTAAAATCGACAACATCAGGAGGGAAGACAGAGTGTATGTCTTCTTGAATTTATTCGTGAGGTGGAAGAAAAGAGGATCGATGATGGCTATCATCCCAAGGTATGTCGTTGATGCTAAGAATTTCCATTATAGATTCATCGGAAGGAAAAATTTGGGAAATGTAGTCGAAAGCAAACGTCAAGGAATTTAACCATGATGGCATCGAGTAACTGTCGGGTGCCAAGAGATGTTGGTCATCTGAGACAGGAGAGGTAGATTGGATAGCAACGTATGAGGTTTCGACTGAACTAAGTGGCATGGTTTCACCTAGTGCATCGAATTCCAATGGACTAGGTACAATCCAAGGGTCAGATGATTCCAAGGATTGGTAAACCGTAGTCGAAATCATATTGATTGTGGCAACATGATGTGTGGTGGGTGGAAGTGGTGTAGGGAAGGTACCCATAAGGCTAGAGTCTTTCAACAAGCCAACACCAACACTTTCATACGTGATCTTGTGATCTCCCAAGAATGGAATATTGTTGGTAGAGGGAGCACGAGTGTCAGGTGTACAAAAATCTAACTAATCAACAGTGACAATTTTTCCCTGATGAGGAAATTGTACGCATCGAAATACCAATGAAGCAATGGAATCCATAGCATAAAACCAACTTCTTCCAAGTAAGAGGTTGTAATCGAGAGGAGCATCGACCACCTCAACATCAACAGTAACCGTTTTGCCACCTAACTGAATGACTAAGGACTGTAATGGTCTGTGACGATGAAAACCTCGCCCATCGGGATTTGTTAAGTGCGGATGATTTCAATATTTTCTAGCAGGCTGAAGACATGACACAAGTAGAGGCTCCCTCATCCAATATAGTTCGATGAATTTGTTGATTTTGAACAACAACATCAACTTGGAAAGCAAGTTTGTGAGAGAGTCAAGATGTAAAATTATCCAGGTTAAACATGATATTGTTGGATGACTAAGGATCAAAAGCACCAATAGTGGCCAAGAGCGTTGTACGTTGACTAGGGCAGTGCTGTAGAAATTCTAACATAGACATAGCACACGGTGCTTGAGCCAAATCTTCAACAATGTTGTATTTTTGGGAAGCATGCGAACTAGGATTAAAGGTAGATTTACATATAGTTCTCTTAGGAGGGCGTAGTATAGAGTTGAATGCAGGTTTCTCGATCTAAAGTGATCTAGACAGAGGACTGACAGATGGAGGGCTAACGGAGGATGGTGATGGATCCGGTAAAGAACTATTAGTGACCTTTCCTTTGTCATTTTTAACTGGTGTGTCGTAGGTCGTAGAGCGGGTGGTTAAATCAATTCCGTTAAATGGATATATATGGGCACTTGTTGAGGCTTCATTATGAGAAGGGTGGTTGGAACTGCCCCCTGGAGAGGGGGTTTGAGAAACCATAGATTGTTGTTGAGGAAAAGGCTGAGTAAGAACAACGAGTTGGGAATTCCCTTTGAAAATTTTGGCCACTTCATCGCAATGTGGACAGTGTCAAGTGTAGTGATCATCACCACAAATAAGACATGAGAACTTCGGTTTCCGTTGTGGTTTCTTCTCATTAGCAGGTGGTGGGTTTTGAGCTTTAAGTTGTTCATTGTTATGATTCTTTTTGTTTTTATTCTTTGTCTTTTTCTTACCTCTGGACTGTTGTGAAGGGGCATACTGAACTGCATTCACCTCATAAATTTGTGTATGAGAGGAGGTAGAGGAGGGTGCGGTCGAACTAGGAATAGAAGTGGAAGTAGATCGAGGTGCAGCTCTAGTCAACTGGGATGCAGATTGAGTTTTGACAGAACCAATAATGCCATCTGCATGCGATGAGGATGAAGGTTTGGATGGATCGTTAGTGGCACGGGTAGCATTTGGAATCAATTCATATAAAGTACCAGACTATGAATAAACCAAATATAAGTACTAAGCTCGAGCAATGACCTCTTCTTCGGTGACTACGCCACCCATGGCGACATCACGAGAAATTGGGGGTAACAGTGATTTAGTAAACCATTTCACCAATAATTGGTTAGGAATGACTACTTTGATCAACCTTTGTCGTCGTCTCTACTCATGAATATGATCAGAGATATGTACGGATTTGGTCTGATGAAGGGAGGTCAAGAGTTCGGTACCCATCTCGTATCGAATGTTTAGTTGAAAGTGTGTGAGACAATACATGGCAAGGGAGTTGAAGTCTTGGAAAGAACCATGTGGAAGTTCAATATACCACTTGGATGCTGAACCCATAAGTGTTCGTTGAAAAAGATGAAAACATATAGAATCATCCATTAAGGAGTTTGATGAACACCACAAATGGAAAGTCATCACATGGTTACTTGGGTCTTCTCCAGGTTTACTGTAAAATTTTGGAATATTAGAAGGTAATTCAACAGGGATGACTAGCCAAAAAGGATAATGCAATATAGGATCATTGGTTAACCGAGACAAGTCTGGAAGATCCAAAGTCACGAGAAATGGTATTTGTCGGTTAACATGAGGATGATACTGGTGTGGCATGGGAACACTAGTAGGACCGTAAATTGGGTTAGGTGGATAATTATATCTAGTAGGTCCTCCTACATTCGGTTGTGGTTGACCAGAGTAAATAGGAATTGAGGATGGTTGACAAACATGTGGATATGGAGGATAACCTAATGGGTTATGAGGATTATAAGTTGGTTGCTGGTTTTTCCCATAAGGTGGATAGACATTTTTTCCATGAGGATAAGGTTGTTGTTGCCCTTGAGGACGTTTCCCCTTAGGGAATAGTGGATTTCCCAAAAAAGGAATGTGCCAAGGATTTGGTGTCACATTCTGCCCATATGACAGGTTATGGATTCTAGTCTGAGATTGCCCCCCAAGATGAGATTATGTCCCCATTTGAGTTTGACTCCCAAATGGAGGTTTCCCCCCAGCATGAGGTTGAGTGCCGAGAGGGATCTGGAAACCAGAAAATGAATGACCGAAGGCTCCAACCGGATTAGAGCCACCATGCTCGGTTCCTCCAAACAAAGGTGTAGGGATAGAACCTTCGAGTGTAACCTAGGTAGTGTTGGTAATGGAAGGATTCAAAGCTCTGTACCCAAGTGGGACTAACGGATTTGGTCTAAGTAGTTTTCCAATCGGAGCCTGGGATGGTGTCACATTTCCGGTGGGGATTGTGGAAACATGTAGGACCATGGTAGAATGGGCCATCTGGATACTAGGGTTCGAGTGAGAACTAATCAATAATTGGTCTGCAGTGGTGATGACATTACTGGTT
>JASDQU010712533.1:21063-35897 GCA_032191745.1 Picea mariana | reverse complement strand
ACCACACTTATGTCCCTTACTATACTTGTCGTCACAATTAAAGCATAAACATTTTTCTTTTCTTTCCTCCAATTGTTGAGGTGTCAACCTTGTAGGTTGAGGTGTTTTAGAAAAAGAAACATTATTCTCTCTATAGATGTTAGGATTGGTCCTTCGATTAGCCATAGCCATATTTTTACTTTCAAGATTTCTTGCCACCTTAAATGCATTCTCCAGTGATTTGGGTTCCCAAAGGTGAACCTCATGTTGAATGTTATCCTTCAAAGTTCCTATGAATACATCAATCAACTGCTCATTTGGAATATATGTTACCTTTATATTCAATCTATGGAAGTTCTCAATGTGCTCGGTAAATGAACCCTTTTGCTTGAGATTTATCAATTGGCTAAAGAAGGTATTTCTCCTTGTATCCGCATAGTGTACTATCATTTCTTCCGCGAAAATTGTCCAAGTGACAAGTGATTTGCGAGAACAAAGCCATCGATACCATACAAATTGATTGGGTTCTAAATATAAAGAAGCAATTCATACCTTTTGTGTGTGTGGCACATTATGTAGATCAAAGAATTGCTCCATCTGAAGTATCCATGTGATTGGGTCATTGCCATCAAACTTCCTCATATCGATCTTAGGAATGTGGTTGGTCTTCAACCCAAAGTTGGATTTTCTCCATTCTTGATTCACCTTCCTTGTGTCCTCATAATGAATTTCATGGGATACATTTTCACTTTCAGGTGTCCTCTCTATTAGGAAATTTTTCAATCCTTCCATGATCTCCCCTTTTAAAGCGTCCATCTTAGTATTTATTGCCTCAAACTTAACTTCTGTTGAATCCATCATCTCTTGTAGTTCATCTTTTTTATTTTCTTCTTTTGTAAATCATTTATGTCCCTACGCATTTCTTCACCTTCATCAAGAGTCCAAGTAGGATTGTCTGGAGGCTTATTTGGTGTAGAAGTTCCCTTTTTTGGTGGCATGTTGGCCAAGTATCACTTTAAACCTTGATTTTGAGGTGGTTCTGCTAGAAAATATTCCTTTTATTGTATCTCAAAAATTTCAGCCCTTCTGAGTATGAACTTTTATTTTTTATAGGTCTCTAGTATTTCTTCTCTTCGATGCCACAAGTCTAATAAAAATTGGATTTTCCAAGTGGAGTTTACGGTAACTTCCCCACAACTTGCTGATTTTTGGCCTTTACAGGAGATCTCACTTGTATAGCGTGCCCTACACAAAATAATTGATATAAAATTCTGAAACTCATACCAGAACTACTAAGGTCTATCCACTATCTAATGCAACTAGTCTCACTCAATTTGGATACTTTAGGAATACTTTATGATTGTTTTACCCAGAAAATATGCTTGAGACTAGTCAATAGGACTAGTCAGATACCCTATCTTCCACAAGGTGTATCTACAAATTTATGATGACTCAAAAGATGAAATTGCTACCAAAGATACCTTACTAATTTCTACAAATATCCTCTGGAGTTTAGGGTCTGAAACATTACAGAAATAAGTTTATAGCGAAAATTCCGTAATGACTCAATTCAAGATGATTCTAGAACCCTATCTTACAAAGGTTGTATATCCTAAAGTATAAGGACTCAAGTGCTTAATTTTTAACCCAACGTACCTTGATTTGTCTACTAAATATCCTCCAAGCCGTTCCTTCTGAATTGTTGTAGAAAATAATTTATAGTGAAAATTCCACGGTGTCTCAGATGTAGCAGTGAAACCCCAAGACCTTGAGTTATGATACCATATATTAAGAACCAAATATCAATATAGCATAGAAAAACCTCAAAATAAGTACTCAATGCCTTGAAAAAAAGAGAATTTCAGATAATAAGCCTCTTCGAGGGGGCAACCTCCTTTTACCCCACATAAATGTTCAAGTACAATATGATTCCAAATGAAAATGTCTCTTTGGTATATATAGGAGACTAGGAGGTATAATTACAACTAATGGAATAAAGCCGACATAAATAAAATAACATTACTAATGCAATATGCCCCAATTAAGGGGTAATGAGCCAATATTAGGGCTTAACAGATATAAACATCAACAAATATGTTTCGTCCTTGATGAGATGATATTGGTTTGATCTCTACATGAAGATAGAATCCCTCATATACATGTAGAGGATTCCAAACACTTCTCTTCGTATATCCAATGGTAATACAACTAATTTGACTCCATATATAAAATATTCACTTACAACAAATTTAATATTGCATTTCTTTGTTACCTTGATCTATGCATCCTTGGTTACTCAACCCAATGGATAAGGGATAGGATGATAGTGAACCTCCAATCCAAACTTTCTGACCAAAACCACTGCTATGAGATTATCTTGTGAACTAGAGTCGAACAAAGAATCTATCTTGGTCTTCTTGACCTAAATATTGATGTGGAAGATATTGGTCATCTCCTTCTCCTCCTATTCATGAAGGCTACTCATATTCACCTCCTTCTGCATAGATGTGCATATGATTGTTTCATCCACATCATAGATACTTTTAACCTTTTTGCTCAAATATGTGGCTAGAAGTTTCTTTTTCTTTCCATCCTTATTATAGTTATTCGAGTTTCATCTATGGATGTATTTTCCAACACTTTTCCTGAGTGTGACCATAAATATTGCAATGGTTTCTAGGATACTTGCACTAATGTGTGGCAATTGTCATATTCTTATCCTTTCCCCTTTACACTTCTCCTTCCTATCCTTGGAAGCTTCATTGTGCTCTTTCTTCTTGGGACCACTTGGTTTCCCTTTCTTATGGCCTATGTTTTCCAGATATTGTTCCTGTACACATGCCTCATCCACTTTCCTTGGATTGAAGAGCATCACTTGATTTCCTAGATGACTATGTAAGTCCCCTAGATGCTTGAGGAGTACATATGGGTCCTAGGGAGAGATACTAAGAATGATGGTCATCTATTTGAACACAATGTTGTACTCCTATACACTATACCCATGCCTTTGTCTGAAGTAGTATCAATGGATCCATTGGTCCTCTACATGCCCGATAGGGTAGAATTGGGACTTGATGAGGATTTTGAGGTCCTCCCACCTACTTATTGGTGGATCACTACCTAGCCTAAGTGTTTCGGTATGGATTTCCCACTAGGTTAAAGCATGGCCCTCTAACTTCAATCTGGAAAACAAAATATTTTTCTCTTCATCTATATGGTGAACGCTAAAATAAACTTCCAGTCATTGCAACCAATGATTCCATTTTATTGCATTGATATCACCTTGGTATGGATTTATGTCCATTTTCTCTCAGATATTGAATAGGGACTGTGATTAGTAAATGACACTCGAACTCAAATACTCTTTCTCACATTATTTTTGTGACTCCTTTCCTGTGTCTTCTTGATCTCTCGATTTTCCCTCTAATCTAATCTATGAGTTAGAGACTCCATTTTATTTGAACATTTCGAGCTTACTTTCTAGATCCACCATGAGGAGTTCCATATTTCAATTGATATCGAAAACCTGTGATTCCAACCTATCAAATCTCTCTTCTATTGGATCTTGATGGTTTTCATGAACATATTGGTCTTCCATGGCTAGGGTTTCTGCATATTCTCTTTAAGTTGCTTCCTA
This sequence comes from Picea mariana, assembly GCA_032191745.1. Lineage (NCBI taxonomy): Eukaryota > Viridiplantae > Streptophyta > Pinopsida > Pinales > Pinaceae > Picea > Picea mariana. The sequence goes on along the minus strand of JASDQU010712533.1, from coordinate 32,281 downwards.
TTTTTTCAAATTCCCAAAAATACCCAAAATAAAGCCTTCTTTGGTACCAATATAATATGCAAATTGTCCTAGATATTCTACTGGAATAGTTCATCATAATAGATTTCATAAATAAATCTGAAATCTACACTATGAAGGTTACATTCCATTAGATTTTGTAATCTTTAGTTAATGATTTTTTTCTTATCTATGAAATAGATAAAATGAGGAAAATAGAGAATAGTAAATAACAATCACACACCATCCACAAAATAACACAAATAGTTTATTTGGTAAACCCTTATGGTATAAAACCCAGCTAGAAGGTGAAGTTGCTCTACTCTCTTTTCTCTGGTATGGAAAATAAGGCAAGTACAAAGGAGAAGGCACTCTCTATGTAGTTACCTGAGACCTATGTCATGTTAGGCTACTACAAGACATTAACCCCCCTTTGTTATGTTTTCTATTTTTCCACTCCCATTTTTTCTACTCTATTATGGAACAAAATACAATAATATAGAATGAAACCCCTTCTCCTTCTAGTGGGCCAATATTTAACATAGCCCAATAGCCATATAAGGGTGGGGTTTTGAATTCCTCAACCCTCAATTGTGATAAGGTTTTATACTTTGTATAATATTATTGAAAGTAATCACATGACTAGCCTCGTATGCATGGGTAATGAGGGTTGATGTGGCATCTTTTCATACCATGGTGGTCAACACAATAGGTAAACTTGTAGGAGGCATAAATTTTGAAAATGAGCTTCAATTGACATGATTTTTTCACCATTGGAAAGGTATCAATGTGTGGAATAATGTCACATGTTTTTGTTATTCTAGGAAATTTTTGACCTCAAAAAATGTGTTTGATGCCTCAAGAATGCTATTGAAGGTTTCCAACCCCAATTTTCCAAACTGAGACCTACCATTAAAATGACCTTGCAAGTTGATTACTCCTTTTTTACAGTCTAAAAGCATTGAGATAAATGAAAAAATAATATAATGATCTAATCTAGATCATACCTCCCCATTTAGGGAGAATTTTGGTCCCGAAAATATTCACTAAATGAGGTGAAGAAATTTTTCCTCTACCTTCTCCTTGGAGTACCACTTTTATTTTTCTAGAAGTCGTCTTTTCAAACCAACTTGAAAAAGGCCATGTTTCCCATTTCTTCTAGTTTTGTACCACTTCTGCAAGATGATTTCCTCTTCCAACTTTGCCTGAGCATCTAGTGCTAAATCCTCTTTGGAAGGTAGGACCTGCTCCTACTGATCCACATGGATGGCTCATAGAGTTTGATATTCTCCACATTCACTACTAAGTAAATGTAGTGGTATGGGGGTAGAGTGAGTTTGTAAGAATTATCTCCCACCTTTTACAATACCTCAAAAAGACCATGCCGTAGAGCCTTTATCTTCTCACCAAGACCTTGTAGTCTTTCCTTATTCAGCTGTAACCATATTGTGTCTCCCACTCTAAATATTCTCTTTGTTTTGTGTTGGTCATGTCTATCCTTATAATTTTCCTGTAATTTCTTCAATGTCTCTTGTACTTGCAAATGGATATGTTTGATCTGCTGAACAATTTTTTATGCTTTTAATGCATCTGTTGTGAGGTCCTCCTTCACTCCTCCTTGTTGTCCATATCAAAAATCTAAGGGTGAACGTGGAAAATATCCAAAGCAAGTTTCAAAATATGACTTATCATTATAAGTGTGTATTTCTTTGTTAAAAGATTGTTGCATATAGATCATATTTTCATTCTAGGTCTTGGGATTCTTCTAATTGTAACCCCTCAAAATTTGCACCAAAGTCTTGTTGACTACTTATGTCTACTCATTTGTTTATGGATGGAATGTTGTATACCTCTTGAGCTTAGTTTCCATATTCTCCCATAATTTAATCCAGGAAGCAATGAAAAATATGTTCTTCTCATCTGTGATGATGTTCCTTGGTATCCCAAAGTGCACCAAGACTTGTTCAAAGAACAAGTTTTCTCCTGCCTATCCCTTGATGGTATTTTTACAAGGCATGAGAATGAAAATTTTGTTGAACCTGTCAACTACCACAAATAGATATTCATTTCCTTTCCTATTTGTTGGTAAACCTCCCACAAAATTGATGGGAATACCTTCCCAAGTTCAAATGGGTATAGGTAAGGGATGGTATAGACCTTGCTTTCTATTACCGGGATCATTGATACAAAAAAGTATACATCCTGTAATATATTGTGCTACATATGATTTTATTTTGGGAAGTACACATACCTCTATAAATTGGCAACTATCTTCCCAACACCAAGATCTCATGTAACCTTGGAGGTGTGATCCTCTCTGATAAGCTACAACCGTTCACCTTTAGGAACAAAAATCTTGTTGAGCTTGTAAAGTATACCATTCTGGAACTGATAGTCAGCCTTGCTATCACCTTATTCTATATGAATTTGTCCTTATAGTTGTTAAAACACCTCGTTGAGGTCCTCATTTTTTATGTATGCCTCTATGTATGCATCACAGGTAAAACAATCCATGTGCATCAGAGTTCCCAAAGTTGTAATGTTGGATGTGGGTGCCCGTGAAAGTATGTCTACCAATTGGTGCTACCCTTCTTATACTTTATGAAAAAATGAAATAGTTGTAAGAACCACATCCATTTATAGTGTGTATTTTGTTGCAACTTAATCTAGGAATATAAATACTAGAGAGATTGGTGATCTTTGTGGATGATGGTATCCTTTCCCATCAAATAATGCTTCCACTTTCTGACATCTTGTACTAAGGAATAGATATCCTTGTCGTAGGTAGGTTAGTTGAGGACTGCCCCTTTAAATACTTTATAATGATATCAAACAAGCCTTCCTCCCTACATCAATACTGCTCCCATGGCATACCCACTGGCATTTGTCTCCACTTTGAAGTGATTTTGCAAGTTTGGTAGAGCAAGCACTAGTGCTTTATTGATTTTCCTTTTATCTCATTAAAGGCCTTATGTTGAATCTTCCCTAGTGGAAACTCTTAATACCCATTGTTATTGCATGTAGTGGTGTATCTATTGTTGAAAATGAGGCTATGAACTTCAGCAAGTACTATGTTTCCCCAACAGAATCTAACTTTTGTACAATTTCTAGGAACTGGCCATTTCATGATGGCCTCCATCTTGGTGGGATATAGCTTGAGCTCGCCTCTACAAATCACATACCCCAGATACACCAAAGATTGTTGAGAAAACTCACATTTATTGAGATTGGCTAGTAGTTGGTGCTTCTTCAGGGTCCCTAACACCTATATAATATGTGAGATGTTCTCCTCCCAGGTAATATTATAAACCAATATATCATTTAAATAGACAATAAGAAATGAATATAGAAAAGGGAGTAAATCATCATTCATTAGTATCATAAATGTAGTTGTTGTGTTGCATAAAATGAATGTCACAACCAACCACTCATACAAACCTTGGCTTGTCTTGAAGGAGGTATTCTAGGTGCATTCTTCTTTGAATCATACCTGGCTATATCTTGATTTTCAAATCTAGCTTAGTGAAGTACTTGGCATGTTGTATCTTTTCCAATGAATCATCGATCCTAGTAAGAGGTTATCTATTCTTCAATGTAATCTTGTTTAATTACTTATATTTGATACACATTTTCCAAGTCCCATTCTTCTTTGGTACAATTATGATGGGTGACCCACAAGGTGAGGTGCTTGGTCGAATCACACCCTGATCCAACAACTGCTACAATTTGTTCTTCACATCATTTGCTTCTAGAAAAGACTATCTATAAAACCCAATATTCAACAATGGGGAGTCTAGAAATATCTATATTTGGTGCTCCACACCCCTCTTGGGTGGTAGCCCTTTAGGCTCCTAGAACACCCCTCTTTATGTATGTATAAAATCCTCCAACTGATGTTTTTTTCTCTTTAGTACACCCCTGCAGGCATGTGTTTACTCTTATTGAATCATCATCAGAATGATTTTTCTCTTAATAAAATAAAAACATGTTTCTTTCTAGAAATGTTCAATTTCTTTGCTTGATTGGCACTCAACAGTGAATTTTTTTATTTTCCTCTATGCGCATTGATGATGAAGGATTTCCCATCCTTAATGAGGCAGTACTGGCTAGATCTAAACGTGAATATATCTCCCATGATATACATGTAGGGGCTTCAAAACACTACTTTGCATACATCCAGTGGTACTGCATCTAATTCTACTTCATCTATAAAATAAGAACTTACAATAAATTTAATCTTGCACTACTTTTTTACCTTGATCTCTGCATCCTTGTTTACCCAACCTAATGGATAGGGGATAGGATGATCGTGAACCTACATTCCAATCTTTTTAAACAGATTTGTTGCTATGAGATTATCCTATAAACCAAAGTGAATAAGAGCATCTATCTTGGTCTTCCTGACCTGAATATTGATGTGGTAGAGCTTGGTCATGTGATTCTCTTCCTATTGATGAAGGTTACTCAAATTCACCTCCTTATGCATAGATTTGCATAAAATATTTTCATCCACATCGGAGCTACTTTCAACTTGATTGCTCGAATATGTGGCTAGAAGGTTACTTTTATTTCCGTCCTTCTTATGATTCTTTAGGTTAAGCTCTAGATGTAGTTTCTAGCACTTTTACTCTATGTGACCATAAATATTGCAATTGTTTCTAGGATCCTTACACTGATGTGTAGTGGTTGCATCTTCTTATCCTTTCTCCCCTTCCACTTCTTCTTCCCCTCTTTGGAAGCTTCCTAGTGCTCTTTCTACTTGGAACCACTTGGTTTCCCTTTATTGTGATCTATGTTTTCCAGACATTGTGCCTATAGGCATGCCTCATCCATTGTCCTTGGCTCAAAGATAATCATCTTATTTCCTAGATGACTATGTAAAACCCCTTGATACTTGATGAGTACATATGGGTTCTTGGGAGAGATACCCAACATGATGACCATATTTATGAACTCAGTGTTGTACTCATGTACACTCTCCCCCCTCCTCTACTTGAAGTAGTGCCACCAGATCCATTGGTCCTCTACATACTCGGTAGGGTATAATTGGGATTTCATGATGGTTTTGAATTCCTCTCACCTAGTTACTAGTGGATCAACCTCTGGCCTAATTATTTTCATATGGCTTTCCCACCAGGTTAAAGCATGGCCCTGTAACTGCAATTTAGCAAATGAAATTTTTTTCTCTTCATCTATATGGTGAATGCTAAAAGAAAATTCCAATTCCTGCTACCAATGATTTAGTTTTAATGCATAGATATCACCTTGGTATAGATTTATGTCCACTTTCATTTCCATATTGAATAGGGTCTGTGAAGAGTAAACAACACTCAAACTCAACTACTCTTTCTTAGGTTATTTCCATGATTCCTTTCTTGGGTCTTCCTAATCTCTCGATTTCCCCTCTAATCTAATATCTGAGTTAGATCCTCCATCATCTTCGAACAGTTTTAGATTTCTTGCTAGAGATGCCATGAGGAGGTTCATATTGTGGTTGATATCGACAACATGTGCTTCCAACCTCTCAAATATATCTTCAGCTAGATCTCGAAGGTTGTTATGAACAAACTCGTCTATGATGGATAGGGTTTCTATGACTTCTCTTTAAGATAATTCTTGGATCCTTGAACTTCCCACAAATACCCAAAAGAAAAGTTACTTTGATAGAAATATAATCGATAAACTATCATGGATAATCCATAGGAATAGTTTGTCACAACACATTTGATAAATAAAACTGAAATCTACACTATGAATTTTAAATTCCTTTAGATTCCATAATATTTAGTTACTGATTTTTTTCTTATGCATGAAATAGATAAAATGTAGAAAATAGAGAAAAGTAAATCACAATCACACACTATCGACACAAAAAAAAAAAAAAAAACTCTAGGAAACCCTTATGGGAGAAAACCCAGCTAGAAGTTGAGGCTATCCATTAAAATGAAATATCCATTTTGAGGCTTGGATATTCTCCATTGAAATATCCATGAAAAACCCAACTAGGGTCATTTTGAGGCTTGGATATTCTTTGGTATGGAAAATAATGCAAGTAAAAAGGAGAAGGCACTCTCTATGGAGTTACTTGATAGTGTGGCCTATTAGGATGCTACAAAACATTAACCCCTCTATATTATGATTTCTAATTTCCCACTCTCGGTTGTTCTACTTTGCTATGTAACAAAATACAATAACACATAATGAAACCCCTTCTCCTCCTAGCAGCCTAATATTTAACATAGCTCGATAGCCATATAGGGGTAAGGTTTTGAATTCCTCAACCCTCAATTGTGATAAGGTTTTAGACCCTATAAAATATTCTTGAAATTCCTCACATGGATAGCCCCATATGCATGAGTAATGGGGGCTAAAGTGGCATCTTATTGTACCATGGTGGGCAACACGATAAGTCAACTTGCGGGAGGCATAAATTTTTCATACAAGATCTAATTGATGTGATTTTTGCACCATTGGAAAAGTCTCAATGTGTAGAATAGTGTCACGAGATCCTAGCTATGCTAGAAATGTTTTGACCCAAAATTTTTCCATTTGATGCTTCAAATTGGCTCAAGAAGTTTTCAAACCCCAATTTTCCAATTTGGGACCTGCCATTAAAATGACCCTACAAGTTGATTCCTCAATTTTGTTTCCTCTCTGAAAGAATAAATATAGATGAAAAATAAATATAATGATCCAATCCAGATCAAGCACAAAATAGGATGAAACAACAAGTAGATAAACTTCGTAGTGAAACGGAATTTGAAGTGTGATATTGGGTAGTTTTGAAGCTACAACCATAAACAAATGTCCCTCAAGCAACGACAGAAGGGAAATAAATTATCACACAGGTACTATGGTTTGTATAGGGTGTTGTAGAGGATTGTAAGTATGAATTACAAATTGGAGTTTCCTCCATCTTCACATGTACATCTCGTCTTCCATGTTTATTTCTTAAAGAAGGTAGTCAGTGACAAGATCCTAGCTTGAATTATTTTACCAGAGATTAGTGAAGAAGGAAAAATCATACTAGAATCCAAAGCAATCCTTGAACATGGATCAAGCAACTATAAAATTGAATAATTACTTAGTACCTCATTAAGTAGAAGAACTACCAGTAAAAGTGGCAACATGGGAAGATTAGTTCTTCATGTAAAAACATCCACAACTAATCAAATGTTGAGGGAAAAACTTGTTTGAATGGGAGGGGCATGTTAAGCCCTAGACATTTAGTTATTACATTTATATTTTTATATTAGTGTTTTTCTTATTGGTCAGCTAATCCCTTTAATGGTCATCTAGTGCCTTTAATTTTAATTGTACCCTTTGTCTCCTATATATACCAAGGAGACCTATTTTTAGAGATTATCTCATATTATGCATTTGTTATATTGGTCCGGTTTCAACCTAATAAGTTAAATCTAGGACTTGAGGAGGTCTTTGAATACCTTCTACTTAGTTACTAGTGGGCATATCCATAACCTAAGGGCACCAATATGGCTCTCCCACCAAGTTTCTGCATGGCTTAGATATATATTTAGTATAGGAAATGTATTTTATGCTACTCTCATACATTATTCACATTGAAATGAACTTCTAGTTTTTGCAACCAATGATTCAATTTAAGTGAATCTACCTCAGCTTCATAATATTTTATCTCAACCTTTGCTTCCATTTTCAATAGGTAGTGAGAGATTGGTTACTAGAGTCACCTTTTTCATGTTTTCATTCTCCCTTCTCTTCCCTCAAATCCTCGTGATTTTCTAGTTTCTCATGATATTCAAGCTTCTCTAAAAATGAGTCAATATTCTTCTCAAGGGATCAATAAGGTACAAATATCCCACATATTTGTATTTTCTAATTTGAGTAAGCATATGTTTCCCTTCAAACCACTAAACACCAAAGTAAACCCACTTTGATACCAATATGATCTATAAACTACTTCGGATATTCCAATGGTTGGTTCACGAAAACACATATAAACTTAAAATGACTATAATGAGACTATGATTGTCCCTACAACTATCTTTTTGTATTTTTAAAACTTTAGCATCAATAAAATCACACCATTTATATCCCTTATCTATTGCAGAATACAATATCAAAGACACACACAATGGAACACAAATATTTGCCCTAGAAACTCATATAGGAAAACCAACATTCAATGAAGGATCATGCCTTCCATATTCTTGTATTATCGAGATTATAATACATAATAGAAATGTTTCAAATATTATTGTGAAGCTATGATATGTTATGGTATTCTATAGTTATATACAATATTCTTATGTATTTCTTAATTGTTAGCATCTCCTCCATGCTCCTACTCATACTATGTAATAACCCTATGCTAATGAAAAGGTGAACCTTTTCCCTACTTCTATGATGTTTTTGATAGCTAGAATTATGGTTAGGTTTAAGGTCTCAAAACCTATTGGAACTTCCATGATGCTTCTAGAAGTATCTAGTGGATTCCCATATGTTTTTTTGACAGAAACGGTTAGAGGAGCTTTGTATTAATAATAGTGGACATGCCACTAGGGTTCGATACATCGATAGAGATTTGCTTGTAAACTGGAAAACATATGCCTAAAGATCCTAACTCAGTACTAATTCGTGGACACAAAGACTATTTCAGTGAGCCTGAACGACTTCATGTCATTACATCACTTCTAGGTTGGAATTTTTTTTTCTTCTTTGACACCTTTTTCCATTCATTGCTCTGGTCCATGGAATGGCTTTCCATTGGGCCTAAAGAGTCTTCCTTATCAGCTAAGTCTACCCAGCTTGAGGCTAGGGGATCTTGCTGGGTGGGTGACTTGGGAGAGTCTTCTGCTTCCCCCTTAGCAAGGGGTTTGATTTCGTCTTCAGCTTCTGCCTCTTCTGCCACTTCAAGGGTCTTGCTTTCAGAATGCGGTTTTGTTGGTGCCCCCGTCCACCAAGTGGGCTTGGACAACCTTTTTTTCCCGGGTGGTTTTCCATAGTTACGGGCTAAGTGCCCCGTTTCAAAACAGTTCCTACACCTGAAGCTAAGATTCTCATAGTCTAGTTTTTGGGTCCTTGAGTAGTCCTTGCCTTGAAGAGTAATTTCAGCTGGGAATCCTTTGGAGAAATACATTTCCACACAGATTCGGGCGAAGGTGGAGTGGGTTGGCTTGGAGTCTGGACTTCTATAGAGGAACTTGTCGAGGCCATTGCCAATAGAATGAAGAGATTCATCCCCCCAGAAATGCAGGGGCAAATACGGAAGTCTCACCCAGACTGGGGATGAAGAGATACAATCTGTAGAGGGGTCGAAGGCAGGGGTCTAGAGTTGCATGGACAGGCCTTCTCTGCCCCAGAACCATGGCTCGGAGTTAAAAACTTTGTCTCTGTCACTTGTAGAATCGAAAACTACCACAAAAAACCCTTTTTCATAGGGGCAAGTGATGACTTCTCCATCTAAGAACGGGTACCATTCGGAAGAGAACCAAGAGAGTAGATCTGGAAGAGAGGGCCAAAACCCGTTGAACCTGCAAACTAGAGCATGCCTGCTGTAATGGCGAGCATGAGTTAAGGCTTCTTGCGGCATTGGAATGGAAATTGTCGGAGCTTCAGGAACTACCGCATGCATTCCGGAGGGGCGACCTTGACGAGATGCAACCTCTGAGACCCATGCATGCAGGCCGGAGAGAGACCCTTGATGTGAAGCCACCTCTTTGAAGGAGAGGATTGGCACCAGAGGGGGAAATCCTGAGGATGCTGCCGACAGAGCTCCCGGGGATGCACCTGCAAGAGAAGTCGGCCCGGAAGAGGAAGTCATGACCAAGGGAGGGAGGCACGCAACCATTACTGCGGCCTTACCAGGAGAGGTGCCACCGTGCTTTGGAGATGAGGGGGCCACCAAAGGAGACTGCAGCTGCTGCAAAGGAGGGTGGAGGAGGCCCGTGGCCACTTCTGCGGCCTTACCAGGGGTGCCACCATGCTTTGGAGACGAGGGGGCTGCCATTGGACTGCAGCTGCTACGAAGGAGGGCGGAGGAGGGCAGGAGACACTGGGCCAGCGACCTTCAGGAGAACCAGGAGCACGGGAGCTCAACGCTAGGGTTCTCTTCGATAATTAGTGGATTCCCATATGTTACTAACACCCCATACTCAAATTATGGTGAGCTAACATGGTTTCCACTTAGAAAAGTGGGGAATATTTGGTTTGTTATCTTCTAAGGATCATAACCTTTTCATATGAATTCAGTTTTAAGTGCATGATATTTCACTGGGAAGATTTCAATGAGAAAAAAAAGTTATTCCTTTAATGAGGAAATTTTATGACAATCCCCATCCAACACCAATGGAAAAAAAGTTGTTTTAAAAACCTAAAAATTTGTCGGAAATTAATAATCCAAATTTGAAAAAACAAACAACATATATGACATGTACTAAATTAAAATTTCTCCTGTATAAAACATCAATAAATTCATATGATACATTTGTAGATCCATTTTAAATAAATTATTCTTTTAACTTTTATATTTCATAGCTATATTGTAATTATTAATATATTATAATAATTATGACTAATACTATGGATAGATTGTATATTAATCATTAACATTAAATATCATTCTGCATAGTTCATTGTAACATACTTGTAAACACTAATGAGGCCAAATTTAGGCTTAAAAATATATATATAATTGTTTAAAATGAATGTGAGTGTGTACTAAGTTAGTTTAATGTTCATGATTTTTATGTCGATTTATATCAATGTTTTTGTTTTTTTTAAGTAAGAAGTATTATATATTAAAGCCTTCCAGAACCAAAGTGGAGTTTTAGAATACAGACATAGCCATACTGTAATTACTAAACTACCCCAACAGAGGGGAAACCAGTCCAGCCAGCAGAGGAGTCAAGCATAAGTAGTGTAATAAACTAAGAAAAATAGTCTCAGACAAACTGGTCACCAATTAAAACTAAAAGAAGCTAACAAGACCTTAAATAGGCTTAGACATCTGGCGAGTAACCTGACCAGGTGGCTAGGAAGTCCTCAGTCTAGGGTTCCTCCTCGACATATGTCACTTGGTCCGCCCATTGCACTTCGACTTCCACATTTTTCGTGGTTTTATCAGCACCTGTCGTGGTATCCTGCAGCTGTCGCCTTGCCGAGTCCACCTCCACAGTCCTGGTCTCGTGCCCGGCCCACTGCAGCCCATTCTCTACTGAGCATTGCATCTTGTTGTCTCCCC
>JASDQU010712533.1:8492-20860 GCA_032191745.1 Picea mariana | reverse complement strand
AGAGGTCCTAGGCTTACGAGGATGAGGAGGCTCGCCTCCTGTTTTCCTTAAAGATTCAAAGACTGGTATAGGGGCCGGCTCAACCAAAGGAGGGGCGAGAAGGGGATGCGAGTAGGAGCTCAGCATCCGGGGGATGATTGCTAGACCATGAAACTGCGAAACAGGCGGAGCGGGAGAGGGAGAAATGATAGTTTCGGGCTAGAGGGGAGGGGAGGAACAGATGGTGGGTGAGTCGGGAGGCGAGATAGAAGGCCAGCGAGGTTTCCATGGAGAGCCCCTCCACGGCCTCCCCCTTGGGCACGGCATAAGGTGCTGCTTGTGACTGTCCAAAGAAACTAGGTGCACCAGGCAGAGATGGAATGCCTGGAGGCGAGTAGGGACAACAGAGAGTATGAAAGTTTGAACAGGATCATGCCATGGCAGCGAAGGGAGGGGCCCTTCAGAACACGAGCAGAGACGAGGGACACACACCAGTAACCAAGCCATGGGATGGCGTTCATAAGGAGAGGGAAGCTGCATAAGTGAGCTTTCACGTCGTAGTAAGAGCTATTTAATGCAGGAGGAGGGTGGCGGGTGGTGGCATGAGCCCGTCACATGACTCCATGCCCTGGTGGTCGGTGCCTGCCTCCGCTGTATGCCAAGTGTGCCGCACTAACACCCCATCCGGGGGATTTATATCAATGTTAATATTGGTATAGTAACATCTATTATGTGTGCCATTGTATTCGCAGTCAATGACACAAAAACATTCTTAAAAGTGAGTAATTCATATAAGAGACATAATTTTAACAAACTATAAATGCTTTTTTAAGATATTTTTTAATGGCAAATCACTTAATACCTTTTAATATCTTTAATTTTTTTTTACTTTTTAATATTGAAAACCTCATTATTATAAAAGGTTGAATTTCTAATTTAAAAAAGAAAAAAACACTTCCTTAAAAACAAAAATATCACATTTTGTTTTAAGAATATATATTAAAAAAAATCAAAATAACAAATAATATAAATTTAATTAATTTAATCAAAATAAATTTATATAATTTTAATGATTAAAATAATTAAATAATTTGGAAAATAATATTTTTAATTAAAAAGTATTATATATAAAAAAAATAATTAAAAAAGAAACTTACTTTAAGATTAATATCAATAAATGGTATGTTGTACTTCCTTTGTAATAATGCATACTTCCTATGTAATAATGAATATTTTTAAAAGTTAAAATAAAAAATATAATTTAAATTAATTTAATCAAAATGAATTTATATAATTTTAATAAATTTATATAATTTAAATAATTTAAATAATTAAATAATTTAAAAAATAATTTTTTTTAATTAAAAAATATTATATAAAACAAAAAAATTTAATTCAAATTAAAACTTACTTTAAGATTAATATCCATAAATGGTATGTTGTACTTCTTTTGTAATAAAGTTAAAATAAATAATATAATTTAAATTAATTTAATCAAAATAAATTTATATAATTTTAATAATTAAAATAATTAAATGATTTGAAAAAAAAAATTTGATTAAAAAATATTATATAAAACAAAAATTTTAATTCAAAATGAAACTTACTTTAAGATGAATATCAATAAATGGTATGATGTACTTCCTTTGTAATATTGAATATTTTTAAAAATTAAAATCATAATATTTCTAAAAGTTAAAACCATTAAAATATAAATTAATATAATATTTTATTTTAATAATTCAATTAAAAGAATTGATTTGTTAAAAATATCGATCCAGAAATATGTATCCCAAAGGGTTAACTATAGCATGGTGATTATGCTAGAGTTGGGTGATATAGCTTCTCTTTTTTTAATAGCTTGGGCTTTTCATGACAGATATCGTGCGCAAACTCCATCTTCTTAGATTTTTCACAAACTCTATTCTATTATTTTTTGATAAAAAAAAAAAATTATAGATTTAAGAAATAATTATTATATAATATAATGTGTTTTTCCTTAAAGTTTTAAGACATATTTTAAGTTGAGTTTGAGTTGCAATTTATATCACTTCCAATTTTGGTTACTTTTTAAATTGAGTTTTTGGTCACAAAAATTTGAGATGTTAAGGTTTTTTTTTCCACAAAGAAGGAGTACCATACATCAAGTTGGTTATACTATAATTTTATAAATTAATTTATTATTATTTTATTTGAATTTGAAATAATAATTGATTGAAATAGTAATAATATAATATAAAATTTGATGTACTATTCTATATAAATTGTAAGACAAAGTATACAATGGTGGTGTCTTTTTTTAATAACGCCACATAGTGAACTCTTTTTAAAAACATATCCCCAAAAAATCATAGTTATTGATGTAAAACTCTTTCTTTGTTGTAGTAAAAAAATAAGGGTATAAACTTGTTACAATGATCAATGTACAATGGTTGTACAATGATTGATCGAATCCAAACAATTGATGGAATTGCATGGTGTCAACGACGATAAATGATCATGATGTTGTTAAAAATCATGAGTTAATGATCTATAATGAATTCTCCAACAAACCCTAATCCAATAAACAAGTTGAAAATAACAATGCCAAAAATACTTCAAGGGAATGCAACACAAGTAGAGAGAATTGGTGTAAGCTCCATTAGCAAAAACATGATTAAACTCACTTTCATATCATGATGCTACAAATGAGGGATGTAATGTATTTATACCACCCCACTAAGGTTAAAGCACTAGCCCCAAGGAGGCTAAGTTGACTTTAACCTAAATTATAATAAAATATAATAATTTGCAGTAATGGTGTAACTACCCACTAGTACCCATAGGTCAACTCATTAAGAGCCTAAACTACCCACAAAGTGGGTTGGCACATGGCCATAATATGTTGGGCGTAGTGCATAGAGATTGGGCACAAATGAATGAGTCAACCACAATGAATAAATATTCTTTCTCTCTTTTTTCCTTTCGCCCTTTATAATTAGTAAGGGTAGGTGTTGGTGGAGTGAAGGTTATCCAAAATATATCAACAACCCCCTAAATATGAACAAGGGTCCACCTAGATGGAATTACATCCATAGATCATCACAAGAGATCACCATATCAACTTCCATAATGTTGATTTTGAGATCATTAAAATCCATACCACTCATGAAGAAATCCTTAACGATTGATAGTGGAATTGATCATGCTAAAAAGGGTCTTAAGAGGTGAAAATTAATATATGTTAAGGAGGGATAACTAAAATAAGGGCGCATGATGAGGATGACACTAACTACTGAGGTTATTGAGAGAGAAAGTTAGTATCATCAATAATAATGTCAGTGGACCACTTCGGCAATGAAGTAGTATGATCATTGTCATCATCGTATTTATCATCCAAGAGACTAGAATACGTCCTCATTGAACCAGATATCATTATATTGCACATATGGAGAGGACCCATCACTAGGATACACATATGGAGAGAGTTCATCACTTTACTACTCATCAGAAGATGAGGCATCACTACACTACTCATTAGAACAAGGCTCTTCACTAAGTTTGATATCCTAGTCAAAAAATGGAAGGCTAGAAGAGACCTTCATAATAGAAGAGTATTTCACTAAACAAGTAGTCCCATAAGTTCCCAACAACTATCTAGAAGAAGAGCTCAAAAATGGTTCCACCAAGACTCAACAAATATGTGATAAGATTCACAACAACAAGCTAAGAGTTGTCAACAACTAATTTTGTTGAAGAAGAAGAGACATGTTGATAATAATCACCAAAAAAAAAGTGATGGAAGAGACCCTCATGTACCATGACCAAAATTGTTATTAGATATAACCTCATGATGCTTAGTCACACAATAAGTAATAGGGTCATAAAGATAATAACCCCCTAAAAAGACTCATTCTACACAACCATAGTCTAGTGAGGAGTATACAAGATAGGTGATAGAACATGCCTTCCATTAGGTGGGTGGACTCATGCACTTGATCAAGAAATCCCAAAATGTGTAATATGGCAATTTTTCCCATGTAATATTGTTACACATCAAATTCCCACACTTCTAAGTGTCACTCTTATGTATCACATTCTACTAAGTGTTGCAATTATGTATCACTTATGTATCACATTCTACTAAGTGTCGTAAGTATCGTATGAACCTTATCAAGTGTCGTATGCACCTTAATAAGTGTCGCATGTACTTTATCAAGTGTCATATGCACCTTACTAAGTGTTGCATGCACTTTATTAAGCACCACATGCCCTTTATTAAGTGTCACAAATTCATGACCGTGTGGGATTACTTATCATGTTCCCTAGACAAGTTGGAACAGAAATATGTCATTTGAAGGTCGAAATACCATCTTTTTCCTTAAGGTTTTGGCCGTATTTGAGGATCATCACCCCCTTTCCCATACACAAGGAGTGATAAAATATATGGACTATCTCACCCCTAGAGTGTCTTAGGGAGCGATAGTTACCTAGTACTCAATGTTAAGGGAGCGATGAAGAGGTTGCAACCATTCCACTTTTTTTCTAAGGGAAATATTTGGGGAGATATGAGTTTGTTTGGGTCAAGGATTAGAGCCATATCTCTTTTCTCCATCCTAAGCACTAAATCCCAATCTCATGAGTTAAATCCTCAACCATTTTCCCAAGATATCTCAAAGTTGTTATGCCTCAAACCACTATATAATGTGGCTCATGCTTGAGTGAAATGGGCAGAGAATTGAATAACATCATACTTATGATCGTGTGAGATACAAGGGGTTGGAATGAAGAGCTTAGATGAGTTGTTGCAACATCAACTTGGATTGTAAGTGCTTTATTATTTCTTTCTCTTAATATATAACTTGGGATATTCCTTTCATGTTTATGCGTTTAAGTGTTTACATGTCTATTGTTGTGAAAATCATCATAGATGGATCTATTTTTAATTAACACTATAGTGTGGAATAAAGGGATCTCTTCTTGTTATTTTGCAGGTCTTTTCTTGCGCCTAGGAGCTTGGATATCAAGGTAAAAATCATGGATCAATGAGGACAACCATCATAAAAAGGTGTGCCATCCATTTTTCTCTTCTATCCTATTTGTCGAAACAGATCTAAAAGGAAAGTAGTTACCTTTTGTTTCCCTTATGTTCTAGATCAAAGAAGGGGTCTTGATCCAAGGGGGGTTTCACCTATCCGCAAAGATGTCATAAGGAGTCATATGAGAGATGACACAAGTATGTGTATGTAGTTTATGATAAATGTTACAAAAACTACCACTTCACCCTACAAGGAAAGCTTCATGTTCAAATAATGAAGCATACAACATGACATTTCCATGATAGGGATATTGTTATTCTAAACCACACCATTTCGTTGAAGAGTATAAGGAACATTATTATGCCAAGAGATGCCATGAAAGTAGATGGAAGGAATTATCAATGTATTCTCCTTCCCCATCAGATTGGAGACACTTTATCTTCTACTTACATTGATCTTCAACAAGGTTTTTGAACTCCTAGAATTTGGAAAAAACCTCATCCTTGGAATTCATAGTATATACCCATAGAAATTGAGAAACAACATAAATAAAGGTGAGGAAGTACTTGAATCCCCTAAGAGAAGAAGTGGCCATGGGACCAAATATATCATTGTGTATTAATTCAAGGGGTTTAGAGGCATGTCATTAATTATCCTTGGGAAATGAATCTTGGTGATGCTTACCCATGACACATCCCTCATAAACAATAATGGAAGGGTAGATTTCTGGAAGGCCTTCAGCAAGGTGGAGATGAGTCATGTGCCTCAATTATCCATACTTGGTGTGATTGAGATGAAAGTGACATGGCTTATATTCATTGACGACATTGGCCACCATTGCAATGAACGTATTTGAATCTTAGGGTGGAGATGACTTCCCTAGCTTGTACATGTCTTTGGTTTCATTATAATATCCAAACGAAATAATTTTGAAGTTGTCATTTATGTCCTAAACAACCTATCTATTTGGCCAAAATTCCACCTTTTTATTGGTGTGAGTAACATGATAAATAGAGATAAGATTGGGTCCCACTCCAAGAACATGGATAATATATTTGTACTAAACATTATTAATTTGAATAGTAGAACAACTCGAGAAAGGCATAGTGTATTCACCACCATTAATTACATGATCACATTTATGCTAATCATTGTAATAAGAGAGTATGAGCTATGATTTCATCATATGTCTGGTAGCCCCAAAATATACAATTCATATGTTCACAACCAAGTGTGTATAATCACAAGCCTCATATTTGAAGATATCATCATTTCCAACTATTTGTCAAGCATTATCTTCAATCTTTTGAAGTCGAAAGTGACAAATTTTTAATATATTTCCCTCATTATGAAAATATAAGTATATTTGCCTCTTCTTTTTGGAAAACCTAGAAGTGTCCTACGGAGACTCATGCATGGTGTTGAAGGAAAATCTCCCTGCGGACAGGTAGCTCTCCTCAAAGAGCTAGACTCTTAACTCTAAGACAGAAAGTGCTTATCATGGTCACTGACTTCCTTTTAGATCTAGGTGGACTAGTGTGTGAGGAGGAAGGAGAAAAGAAGTACCTTTTACCGGTGTTTGTCCTTACACGCTCCGAGTTGAGCTCCAATCTTTCACTCNGAAATAGGTCTATCTACTAAAGAGAGAAATTCATGTGAGATTGAACATGAATTAGAAAGAAACAGGCCAAGCAAATTATATTAATGAGGACAAAACATTACTTACAGCCATAGATGAATTGCAGTGGTTTCGTCAAGTCCTCCTTGTCTACCCCTTGCTCAAAAGATCCACGATCCGAATGATAATAGCTTCAGTGATTGCTCCCTATGAGATCATAGGTCTCTTGCTTCCAAAATATCTCTGTTCCAGCACCACTTATAAGATCATAAGTTTGGTGTGATTCTCCTTTTTTAGTCCTCTTTCACCATTAGAAAGCTTTCTTATATAGCCTTGGAGAGGCTTTAACCACTTGATATATCCTTGGGGAAGTTGAGTATTTGCCTCCTTCAGTTGAGGATCTGCCCTAAGAACATGGTTGGACTAGGGATTCGAGCTCAACTGCCTTCTAAGAATGAAAAGATCCTTCCCCCATTCATCTCAACAACTCAACTACTGCCTAAAATAGGCAGCGCTCCCTTAAAAAGGCCATCAAAGTGATGTAGCGCTCCCTAGTAGTGTTTAGGGGAATGCCAGCACTCCTAAAAACACCAGCATTCCCCAGGGATGATTTTAAGGATTGAAATTTATTTTAAAATGTAGAAACCTTGGCGAATCTTACTAATCCTTCATATGCCAACTATAAATGATTGGCGATATTTTTGTAAAAATATTTAAATTTCTAAGGATTTTATATAGTTTCTATAAAATTTTGGTGATTTTTAAGGTAAAATAATTTTATCCTATATAATTTGGGCGAATCATTTTTAAAATGGCGAATCTCGTTTTTGGAAAAACCATGGAAAATTAACCCATGAGCGAAATTTAGCCCCTAAAATCATCCCTAGCGCTGCCTTAGAAGGGCCAAAGCATCTTTATAATGATCCCATACAGTGTAAGGGGGAGCGCCAACGCTCCTAGAAGAGGTGTATGGGAGTGCTCTCCTCCAAAACTTAGTTTTTGAGGTGCTTTCAGATAGCAAAAGGTTTGTAAGCCTGCTGACTCATTTCTCCTCTTCCAAATCAAGTGTTTGAGGTGTTTCAAATGTCCTTCTCATGTCATTATAGGCACGACATAGGCATGATGGAAGTATGCTTTCTTTAACATTTGCGACACTTGTAAGCAAAATGAGACACTTGCAACCTTTGTAATGACGACACTTGCGACACTATCAAAGTGAGTATTTTTTATGTGTAACAGATTGCCCCCCAAAGTATGAAGTTAGAAGATAGGAACTGATAACTGAAATGCTTTGTAGACTTTCAAGAAAGGGTATAGATGCAGAGAACCTGACAAAAGCTGCACATAAACATCCAACAAATATTATGACATGTTTCAAACCTAAGGCAGGCATACCTATGCTTGGGTGATCAAGACTTGCAAGATATGGCCGCCATAAATACACTGCGGATCCATAATTGTATTGATAAAAAAGTATAGCCACTGAAAATACACTGTGGATCTATACTCTTATGACATGAACAGATCGTAGCCATAAAGAATACACAGTGGATCTACGAGATGACAAGACATAGCCACGACCAATACAAAGTGGATCTATGTAACAATATATGTGTCATTGTTCAAGAGAAACTCCTTCGCAACCTGGGCAAAGTACATATCAAAGTGATAACTCAACCCAGGGTCTTCTTACCGATCCCGATGTAGTATGAATCTAACCATGTGAATAGATGTCTTGATGTCGAACATGGAAGAAACCACTTGATTACTGGTCAATAATGTAAACCGTTAACAAGCGCGAGGGAAATCATCATTAATGTCAATGATTCCCAAGGTACTCTAGTACATTCCAACGAATGTGAATGGATGAGCTGAAGTCGAACATCCATGGAATCATTCGATCAGAGGTCAATAATGTAAACCCACTGTCGAATGTGAGGAGGCCTGCCATTGAGGCATCCAGGTCCCAAAGTACTAACTGGTTTCTAAGTCTAGTTCCTGGATAATGTGTTGAAGTCGACAGGAATAGGCTCGTCGAAGGAGGGCCTTGATGTATCCCCCATCAACGACACGAAACGGAAATAGAGATGTAATTGGTAGATGAAATGAACATGGACTGACATGGGTATTGAGACAAGATATTTGTGATGGTTGACTCACGAGATGGATACTTCCCTTGAACACTGAGGCACAATAGTAGAAACATGACATGGACCAAAACTTTATGATGCAGTGGATGTTGTGACTTACATCAGGTGACCCAAAGGAGTGAAAGAAACTCAAAGGATTGGCTCAGTGCAGAGGTCCAGCGGATTATAATGCATGCAAAAGACAAAGTGCCGTGTTCAAGGGCGACTCTAAGAATTACTTGGTAATGTTCTCAAAAAATTGATTGGCTTGTTTCTTTCAATTTTTTCCCCCATCCAGATAGACGAGTACCTATTTTTAATTTAACGAGCTCGAGGAGGGTAACACATGCTCGATAAAACTCACCTTCGGTAAGTTCCTCTTCCTTTGTTTAACGAACTGGAAGAAGTAAGGGTTCAATCCCATATGGGCCTGTCGATGTTTTGTTTAGCGATTCCAAAGACAGAAAACTCGAAGGTTTTTCATGATTATAGAGTCTAGAAAAACACTTAAAAGAGAACTCTCTCAATTCCTTTTTCGTAAAGTATTCTGATGAGACCGAAAAAGAGATAAACTATCGCTCAACAAACATTTTCTTCAAATACTTTAACGAGTGTGAAGAGAACAAGGTCGCTCAGTAATATTTTCATCTTTAGAGAGTCTGAAAAGAACTTAAAGATGACTCTAATGTTGTTCTTTTTCGTAATGTTAGTCTCGCGAGGCCAAAAAAGAGATAAATTATCACTCAAAAGACACCCTTTCAAATCGTTTAATGAGTGGGAAAGGAACCAAGATCACTCGGCAATCTTTTCATGTTTAGAGAGTCTGAAAAGAGATTAAAGGAGACTCCAAGGGGTTCCTTTTTCGTGTATCCATACAGGTCCGAAAAAGAGATAAAAGTCTACCCAGATGCATTCTCATGTATTTACAAACATGAGAAAGAGCAAAGACTAAGCTCGGTATGCCCCCAGCATGAAAGCTAGTGGCTTAACTCCAAAATTATCATCAAAGGCTGGAGACATGCCCTCCAAACTTTGATTCATTCACCGGCTCTTAGGTCGTCACCAATTTCTCTAGTAGATGAGAAAAAGGAGAAGGGTGGATGAAAAGAAGGTTCAAGAGAGGTGACTGTTTCATTTTTTAATGAGCTTGACACAAGAAAAGAAGTATGCTCATGGCCTCTGTTTCATTTTTTAATGAGCTTTCCATAGAGAAGAGAAACTATGCTCGTGGTTTCTTCTTGATCATGGCTTCCGAGAGGATAATGCTCTAGAAGGGTACCATGTCAAGGGACAAAACTCGGTCATGGCCTCCAGGAGATCTTCGTTGGATGGAAGATGATCACTCGAGAAGGAACACATGTCGAGGGTCACGATAGGGGTAAAGAGATCAGGCTCTAATAACCCTACTGAAGAGATCACCATGTCAACTATCGGATCCAAAGCATCAGAAGTTGAAATCATGGGAGACAATGCCACATAATTTACATGTGGCAAGGGTGATACTGTCTGCATATAATAACCACTTAGGGAGGTAACCTATTCGGGGCCGATGAATGAAAGTTGATCAATAGTCACAACTCTTCCATTGTGAGGGAAAGATATCACACGGAAAAGAGTGGATACAATAGCTTTCATGGCATAGATATAATCCTGCCCAAGGAGTAAAGAGAAATCCAAGGGGTCTCGGACTACCATGACATCGATAAAGACAGTTTTCCCTCCCAAAGTTACAGAAAACTGAGGAAGGATCCCTAAAGGTTGACTAGTTCTTCTGTTAAAAGATAATAGATTCTGTGTAACCGGTGCAAGCTGTGGACAACCCAAAGCGTACCAAGCAACATAAGACAACATACTAATGGACGCACCTTCATCTATCAACATTTCAGGAACGTACCAACCATGAACCTGTACTGTAATATGGAAAGGAATGTGAGAGGGAATACAAGGTCTAGTTAGTGCACCCCAATAAAAAAGGATGGCTTCAGTACTTGGAGGGGGTTTCACAAGAGAAGGAGGAATGCCTCCCGGTACGGTAGAGTCTGTATTAATGAGAAAAACATGGGTAGTATCGGGTTTACTCTCTAGAAGGGGAGTAGGATCGACCGATGATTGGATCAGATCAACCAATGGTGGACTTGGATAGACCACTTTATCACTCTTCAGAGGAAGAGTGGGACTGACCGAGGAAGGGACTGGATCAGTCACTTTGACATTCCTCAATGGAGGAATGGGATCGACCAATGGAGAAACTGGATCGACCACTTTGGCACTCATCATAGGAAGAGTGGGACTGACCGAGGAAGGGACTAGATCAGTCACTTTGACATTCCGCAATGGAGGAATGGGATCGATCGATGGCGAAACTGGATCGACCAATTGAGTTTCATTCTCCAAGGGAAGAATGGGGTCGACGGGTGGAAACGGATCAAACTCTTTGGTGTCACTCTCTAACGGGAGAGTGGGATTGACCGAGGATGAAAATAGATCGACCACTTTGGTGTCACTCTTTTGATGAAGATCAGGGTTGATCGATGATGGAACTGGATCAGCTACTTGGGTTCATGGTTCAATCGAGGAGGAAACTAGATTGACCACCTGATCAACTGGACTGACCAGGGATGGAACCGGATTGACCAGTCCATCAACCAATGATGGGTCAGAGGAAAGCTTACAATAACCTTTTGGAAGTTGAATTTTTTCCAAAAGAGAAGAAGCCTTGTCCATGCGAGGACAAAGGTGAGAGTAATGATCACCTTTACATAACATGCAAGGGAACTTGACAGTTTTCTTCTTCTTACCAACCTGAACATCACTAGTTGACGGGGTATCATCAACATGACCGACAGAGGCCGATGATGTGGAGGACCACATTTCTAAGACCTGGGTAAGACTGGGGCAATCCCTCAGAAAGTGGTCACCCTTACAAAGGCTGCAAGGGAATTTGGGTTTTGGATTCTTCATTTTAATCTTGTTGACCTCATCAACACTCCCAGTACTATTAACAGTAACTGGTTTCTTAGAGCCAACATATGATGTTGTTGGGGCCATTGTCCTTTTCGAGTTCTTCTTCTTCTTCTCTTTCCGTTTCTTCTTCTTCTGATCAACCTGGCTACTTGCTTTAGAGCTTTCACTAGGCGAAGAAGGAGAAATGGAAGGAGACTTGATGGGAAAAGAAGGTGAAAAGTCGACGTGAGGTTTATGTGTGGGTGGTGTACCGACATCTAAAGTATTAGGTGCAACTGAAACATTGGGAGGATTCGGGATCACCGGAGTGGGGAACAACCAAACTGGTAATCCGATAGTAAGTCCTGAAAGACTCAGTGTGGCAACATATGGAGGACCAAAGTTTCCAAATGAAGGAAAGGTATAAGGTTCCCCAGAAGAAGGGGCTCCTCCATTGGTACTCCTAGGGTTCGATGCCATTAACACTGACTCAACCTACGGTCCACTAAGTAAAACAAACAACACACGCTACGAATCTGAGAAGCAATCAATCAAACAAACCTTCCTACGATGAAACCACTAGTTGGTGATGAAATCCAATGTCGCGAGATCAAAATAGGAAGGGGTGGGGATAGAACAGGTGGATCAGTTACGTTAGTGACCTTCTTAATGGACTTACGC
>JASDQU010712532.1:16511-27386 GCA_032191745.1 Picea mariana | reverse complement strand
ATTTCATGTGAGATATTATGCCAAGGTATCTACCATTGAAGAAAATAGGGACTTGACTAAGATGACAATGGATGAACTACATGGGTTCCTCATCGCATATGAAATGAGAACATTTACAAAAAATGAATAGTCAAATACAAAATCATCCTTGAAATCTATGAAGAAAACAAAGGACAAGGAACACAAGGGGGAAGGAAAATCGGGCTATGATTTAGATGAAGAAGAAGCACATTTTGTAAGAAAGATAAAAAGGGGAACCGAAACATACAAAGGTAAGTTACCTTTTAAATGATTCAATTGTGGTAGAGTAGGAAACTATGTTAAGAAATTTCCTTTTGAAGAAAAGAAAATATTCCACAAGAAAAAAGGTCTCTACTCCAAGGAGGACAATAGTTCCTCAAATGAAAGCGATGGAGAAGAAATGGATACAAGGGGAGTTATCTTCATAACTCAAGAAACTCAAGACAATGACCACAATCATTCTAAAATATATGAAGACAATTTTGAAGAAGATTCTGATGAAGAAACTGAAGGAAAAATCCTTAACTCTTTCTGGGGAGCCAAGGACATACAAAACGTGAACAAGAAGATGATGATAATATTGAAAAATTGAAGTATGTTGAAGAAGAAAATGGTAATCTCAGAAACAAAAATAGAGAACTAAGAAACAAATTGACAAACCATGAAGAAGAGAATCATGAGCTTGAAAAGATAATTAACAGATTGAAGGAACAATTATAATATTATGAGAAATTAAAAGCAGAATTGGATCACAGAAAAAAAGAGCTAATGCTGACTATGGAAAAGTTGGAACTTTTTGGAAGAAGTACTGAAAAGATAAATGAAATCCTTTGCAATCAAGATCACCTACCGATAAGACATGAATTGAATATCATAATAGTTCAGAGATGGAAATTATAGATAAAGAGGACAATAAAGATGAAGGAAATTACAGAAGCTATGCAAATTCCTTAAGAAGTGGAATAAAAAATCAAGAAGAATTTGAAGAACAACAAGAACATAACACCTTCAGTTGGAACAAGATATCAAAATTTAAGAGGCATGAAACACCAAGAAGATCACTCCCTATCAGGTATGAGACTATTTTTCTTGGTCATTGTTATACTTGCAAAAACTTTGGACACAAAGAAATTCACTGCAAAATCAATGCAAGAAACAACTATGTGAGAAACATAAATGATTATGGATATCCAAGGAAAAATCATGTAAACAATAGATTTGGAAATACTTATGGATATGACAAAAAAAATTACAATTGATTTGATCCACTGATGGATAAAAATACCATATGCTACAAATGCAATAATATTGGTGACAAAGCACGAGATTGCAAATATATGAAAGAGTATGTTCCTATCATAAAACCAACTACAATATGGAAAAGGAAAGAGAATCCAAGTGAAGAAAAGTATCGAATAAAACTGATCATTGAAGATAAAGAAGAAGAAGATGAATGGTACATAAATAGTGGGTGCTCAACACACATGACTGGGCACAAAAACAATTCATCAGCTTAAATAAAAAGGGTGGAAATGTTGCATTTGGAGATGACTCCTCTGTCAAAACACTAGGAAAATGTGTAGTAAATCTTGGAAGTGAAAATGTCCTACTGGTTGAATATCTGAAGAATAATATCCTTAGTGTCAGTAAAATATGTGATCAAGGACACACTCTTAAGTTTGATTCTCGAAAATGTGAAATTAGAGAAAAGGACTCAGGAAAATCGGTTGCAACAATGACAACAGGACCAAATAACATATACATCCTAGACAAAGAGAAGAGAAGGAAAATTGAAGTCACAAGAAAAATATCCAAGGACCATAACGATGAAATAAAGGAAAAGAAGAAAAAACAAGTACTATTGAGTGCCACATGTTCATGGGAGAAGATGATCTAGATTTAGGAGTGGAACAAACTGATTACAGACTGAATACAATAAACACAAAGATATGAAGAATAACAAAAATATCAAGTGAACCATATCTTCTATTAAATAAATGAAATGAGCCGAAACTGTAAAACTGCATAACTGAAACACTTGCTCAAATGGTGGTAGCTATCTCTTAGAAGAGATGTGGTTTCTATGCACATCCATTTGAGAAAAATAATTACAATGAGGCTCCAGATACCTTTTTGATATTACTCATGAATTCCAAAACCCTAGACATCCAAAAACCTAATCCTAGAAGGTGAAACACCAAGATTCATGTGGGCCCCTATTGGTAAGTTGGTACCTCAACTTCCCGGGGTTGTAAATTTTGCATACAACCTCCGTTTTAGGTGCGTGATAGCCCGTTGGAAAGGTCTTTCAGAGAAATACACATTTCACTGCCAAACTCTGACTCCATCTACAGTTTGACTGTGGCGAGCCAAAAAAACAATTTTTAGGGCCCCAAAATGGCCTTGGAAGTACATCAAGATGTGCGGACATGAAAACATACAAAATAAGCCAGTTGGATTAGGCAAGAGGTCACTAGTATCCACCTAGAGGATGTGTGGGGCTTCAGACAACCCTAGAAGTGTATAACCCACAATTACAAAGAAGTACAGAAGAAAGTGTTGAACAAAAACAAACCAGAGGATCTAGTTGGTATAGGTGGGTGACCACCAATATCCACCTGGATCAATCCTCCCCCCTTAGGAAGAAATGGTATCCATTGTGTTGAGTTACCCCATAAGGTGAGGAAAATTCTACTGAATTTGGCCTCGGGTGAGCCACTTGCCTTGGTGTAGGAGTTTCCTTCCCTTGACAACCCGATAAAGTTGGATCCTCTACTAGAGAGTTCCCTTGACCTATGTGTCCACTATCTGATCAGTGGATGCTTGTTCCATGTAGTCAGGGTTGAGCTTTGTTGGTGTCAATTGTTCTGCGATATCTGAGGTGTCCAATAATGGTGGAAAATATGGCCGAAGGAGGTCCACATTGAACACTAGACGCAAGCCAAGGAAGGGTGGAGTGTTGAACTCAAAATAATTGCTACCCACAACCTTGGTGATAGTGTAAGTCCCATAGCGAAGTGGGAGAATATTTCAATGGGGCCTCGTGAGACACTCCTTCTACAAATGTAACTAGACTTTGTTGCCAACTTGAAACTAGTGCAGTACCNACTTCCCGGGGTTGTAAATTTTGCATACAACCTCCGTTTTAGGTGCGTGATAGCCCGTTGGAAAGGTCTTTCAGAGAAATACACATTTCACTGCCAAACTTTGACTCCATCTACAGTTTGACTGTGGCGAGCCAAAAAAACAATTTTTAGGGCCCCAAAATGGCCTTGGAAGTACATCAAGATGTGCGGACATGAAAACATACAAAATAAGCCAGTTGGATTAGGCAAGAGGCCACTAGTATCCACCTAGAGGATGTGTGGGGCTTCAGACAACCCTAGAAGTGTATAACCCACAATTACAAAGAAGTACAGAAGAAAGTGTTGAACAAAAACAGACCAGAGGATCTAGTTGGTATAGGTGGGTGACCACCAATATCCACCTGGATCAATCCTCCCCCCTTAGGAAGAAATGGTATCCATTGTGTTGAGTTACCCCATAAGGTGAGGAAAATTCTACTGAATTTGGCCTCGGGTGAGCCACTTTCCTTGGTGTAGGAGTTTCCTTCCCTTGACAACCCGATAAAGTTGGATCCTCTACTAGAGAGTTCCCTTGACCTATGTGTCCACTATCTGATCAGTGGATGCTTGTTCCATGTAGTCAGGGTTGAGCTTTGTTGGTGTCAATTGTTCTGCAATATCTGAGGTGTCCAATAATGGTGGAAAATATGGCCGAAGGAGGTCCACATTGAACACTGGACGCAAGCCAAGGAAGGGTGGAGTGTTGAACTCAAAATAATTGCTACCCACAGCCTTGGTGATAGTGTAAGTCCCATAGCGAAGTGGGAGAATATTTCAATGGGGCCTCGTGAGACACTCCTTCTACAAATGTAACTAGACTTTGTTGCCAACTTGAAACTAGTGCAGTACCCTGTGCTAATCATGGCGCTGCTTGTACTTAGCATTGGATTTATACAAAATCTTCTGGACCTGTTGGTGGATGTGCTGAATCTACTCAATGAATTTGTTGGCTTTGTTGGTTTCAGACTAAACATGTGAAGAGTTTGTCTATGTGGTGGTAAGAGGTAGTGCAACATCGATGGGACCCAAGGGTTGGAATCCCAGCCCCACCTGAAATGGGCTATGGCCGATGGAGATATGGATAGTCCTGTTGCAATTGTGATGAATATATGGGAGACTCTCATCCCATGTATGCAGATGCTTAGAGTTGTACATGCGAAGGATGTGCACAATCATCTGATTGAAAAACTCTTTTTGGTCATCTGTTTGGGGATGGAAAGAAGTGGATTTAGTGAGCTTGATGTCCAAAAGTGACAAAAGACTCGACGAAAATGTGCTGAGGAACCTGCTGTCCTAGTCAGAGATGATGGTATGTGGTATCCCAAAATGGAACCACACTCATTCGAAGAAGATATTGGTAGTATCTATCACTGCGATATTATTCTTGGACCACAAATACGCAGTCATCGCCTTGCTTGGTGGATGGAAGGCCAAACATGTAATCCATTGAGACAGATTCCCAAGGCTTCTTAAGAGTAGGAAGAGGGGTTTGTAAGCCTTTCTTCTTAATGGTTGGATTGGTAATGGCACAGGCAGTGCAAAATTTGATATACCTGCCGACGTCCTGTCGAAGTTTTGGCCAATATTTTTTTTTTTGAAGAACGACCACAATTTTCTCCACGCCAAAATGTACTGCCATCTGACTGTAGTGGGATTCACAGATCATATTTGCACGCTCATTTGTAGGAACACAAATATGGCCTAGATGGCATAACAATCCATCCTAAATGTGAAAATCAGTGACATTTGGGTCTGTACCCAAGAGTTGATAGGTGGTAGCGAAGTATGGATCTTGCTGATAAAGTTGGGGCCACTCAGATGCCTCATGTCCACAGGAATGGAGCACAGTGGTGAGTGCAGCCACAAAAGGTCAAATGAGGCAGTCAACAACATGATTTGAGATCCCTGTCTTATACTTGATGTTGAGATGGAATTGCTGCAAGTAGGTGGACCACTTCTGATGGTAGTCGTTCTGCAATTTCCCCTATGTCTGTATGAACTACAGAGGGTTGTGATCAATGTGGATGATCATCTCCTTTCCCAAAATGTAATGTTTCCATTGACAAATGGATTTTACATTGGAATACATTTCCTTGTCATATGTGGGGTATTTATGAACAATAATTGAGACTCTCTCACTATGGTATGCAATTGGATGGTCGTGTTGAGTGAGAAATGTAACTACAACATAGTCATATGCATCAGTATCAATATCGAATGGTTGATGCAGATCGGGAAAGGAGAGTACTCGAGTTGAGCACAAGCGATGCTTTAGATCATCGAATGCTCGCTGTTGTTCCTTCCCCCACACAAAATTTTCCCTACCATCGCCCTTGGTCACCTGGCTAAGGGCCCATGCAATATGGGAGAATCCCAACACGAACCATCTATAGAAGTTGGCCAGTCCCAAGAAGCTTTGAAGCTTAGTTTGTATGGTCGGGGCTGGCCAGTCACGGATGAATTGGATCTTAGTTGGATCAACATGTACCCCATGCTCATAAAAAATGTAKCCCAAGTATTGGATCATGTTCATGCCAAAAGAGAATTTTTCCAGGTTGGCATATAGCTTGTGCTGTCGTAGAGTGCTCAAAACCTGATGAATATGACACATGTGCTCCTCCAAAGTTATGTTGAAGATGAGGATGTCATCCAAATATACCACCATAAAGGAGTTGGTGAAGGGTCGCAATACATCATCCATCAACCTCATGAAAGTGGTTGGTGCATTTGTTAAGCCAAAGGGAATGACC
The DNA here is from genome assembly GCA_032191745.1 of Picea mariana. Taxonomy (NCBI): domain Eukaryota; kingdom Viridiplantae; phylum Streptophyta; class Pinopsida; order Pinales; family Pinaceae; genus Picea; species Picea mariana. The sequence goes on along the minus strand of JASDQU010712532.1, from coordinate 21,490 downwards.
AACCATTCAAAGAGACCTTCTTTAGATTTGAAGGTTGTCTTCCATACATCAGTTGGTTTGATGGGAACCTGGTGGTAGCCATAGTTTTGGTCAATCTTGCTGAAGAACTTTTCCCCCTTGAGTTGTTCAAGAAGGTCATCAATCCTGGGAATTGGGTATCAGTTCCTGACTATGATTTGTTTTAAGGCTCTGTAATCAATGCAGAGTACCAATCAAGCTTCCGCAAGGGGAGGAGATGGGTATGATGTGCCCCTTTTGAAGAAGCTCTTGGATTTATGCCTTCTTTCATCATTTTCCATCAACGAGTGACAATAGACTGGTCCATTAGGTAGAGGTGCACCAGGGGTCAGATCAATTGGATGCTTCGGTACCCCAATGGGTGAGGAGAAGATGTATTTTTATTCTTCCATGATCTTGTCCACTTGCTTCTACTGCAAAGAGAGGCTCTATGTAGAGGCCACGGATGTGGCGACAACCTTCTTCTTACTGTGTGGACGGATCACAAAGAAGACAAACTTCCCTATCTGTGAAATACCTTATTGCATTGCTTAGCAGAGATTAAAGAAATAGCGGTAGGTGACACTACCTTTGGTATCCTATACAATTGTCTACCCAAAGTAATAATAACATTGTCGGGTCTAGACTCATACACAACACGACACTTCCAAAAATATGGTTGTCCTAAAAGAACATCACAAACTTCAAGGGGAGAAATATCACACAATACCTCATCTTTGAAAGGCTTGATGCCATAGGGTAGAGGACATTGTTGGCTGACACATAGATCTCTTCCTTGGCGAAGCCAATCGATGGTGTAGGGATGTGGGTACGGTGTCATTGGCAGGTCCAACCACTTGATGACCTCTGCTGAAATTAAGTTCTTATGAATGCCGCTATCGAAAATGAAATGAAGCGGAGCCCCCATTACCCACATCTATGAGTGAAAGAGGTGTTCCCCTTCCTCTGGTTCTTCTGGTTCTCTTGGATGGATTTTTGTGGTAGCGATAGTGGCACTGGGTTCAACATTGATAATCCACTTCCATCCTTCAGGATTTGATTCAGAATCAAAATTGACCTCCGACTCATAATTCTTCAGCTTAACCATGAGTGTCTTCTTGGAGCGACATTTGTCAGTGTTGTTCCAAGGGATTTTATGGTACTCACACCATTTTCATGTGTCCTTCTTCATCTTCTCATTTCCCTTCTTATGTTGTAGCTTGGATTGGTTTTCCTGAGAGCAACCATCTTGGCTCGGTTCCTTTCTATGTGGGTTGGGGCCACCTTTTCCCTGCTTCGGATGTGAGAAGTTTGCAGATCCAAACTCTCGCTTCTTCTGCTTAAATTTCTTCTCGATCTTGACAGTGTATCTATAAGTCGTGCCTAATGAGGCGATGTCCATAAAATCCATTTATGTTTGAATGTATCTATGGAAACAACCACGGTATTTGAGAACCAGATGATGCTCAGAGTCTTTGATACCCAATTTGGTGCTCAAATTATGGAAAATATTGGTGAAATATGGTACTGTTTGGTCCCTTTCTTGAAGCAGAGTGGTCCATCTGGTATACTGGTCCTCGTAGCTTCCAATAATGTAGTATTGTTCTTTAAAGGCGCCCCAAAAGGAATCCCATTTAGGGGCCACCACAAATATTGCAGATTCCTTTACGATCCTTTGCTCAAAGTAAGTATCCCACCAGTCCTTAACATGTGGGACATCCTTGAGGAGTGCAAAACTAATATTTTCCCTATCAGAAAAATTATGGACCGAAAAATACCCTTCGAGCATATTCAAACATTTATCTACAACATCCGCATCTATCAGTCCTTTAAATAATGGAATATCAAAATATACCAGTACCTTGAAGGAGGTTGCATGACCACTTGATGAAGATGCTTCTCCTGTTGGAAGCCGTTGAAGGATCTGCGCAAAGTTGTTCATCATTTCGTTCCTTTGTCGTGCAAGGGATTCCTCGATAAAAAATTTAATAGGATCTCCTGCTCCATCAGCTTTATTTTTGTCCCCGAAGGGTTGTTTTTAGGCTTGGCGCGACCGATATTGAAAGGAATCAATTGGTTTGAGTCCCAACTTCTTGTACCCAGATCTTGTCGAGGACATGCACGAAGAAAAATAAATGAAGAGAAAACCACTCTGATACCACTGATCTGTATTTAGGAGTGGAACGAACTGATTAGAGACTGAATACAATAAAAACAGATATATGAAGAATAAAACAGATATCCAGTGAACAATATCTTCTATTAAATAAATGAAATAGGTTGAAACTATAAAACTGCAGAACTTAAACACTTGCTCAAATGGTGGTATCTATTTCTGAGAAGAGATGTGGCTACTACACACATTCGTATGAGAAGAATGATTACAATGATGTTCCAGAGGAATTTTTGATATTACTCATGAATGCCAAAGCCCTAGACATCCAAAAACCTAACCCTAGAAGGTGAAACACCAAAAGTCATGTGGACCCCTATGAGTAAGTCAGTACCTCAACTTCCTGGGGCTGTAAATTTTGCATACGACCTCCGTTTTAGGCATGTGATAGCCCATTGGAAAGGTATTTTAGAGAAATACACATTCTGCCATCAAACTCTAACTCTGTTTATAGTTTGATTGTGATGAGACGAAAAAACAATGTTTAGGGCCCTAAAACAGCTCTGGAAGTACAACAAGATGTGCTGACATGGAAACATACAAAATAAGCCAGTCGGATTAGGCGAGAGGCCACCAATATCCACCTGGAGAATGTGTGGGGATTTAGACAACCCCATAAGTGTAGAACCCACAATTACAAGGAAGTACAGAAGAACATGCTGAACAAAAATGGACAAGAGGAGCTAGTTGGAATAGGTGGGTGGCCACCAATATCCACCTAGATCAACAACCCCAAAGAAAAGAGTCATCCTTTTTCCATTAATTTCAAAGAGGGAGAAAAAAATTAGGAGCATGTCGACAGGGGGGAAGAAGGATGACCGGGGAGCATGAGTGTTACAGATTGTTGAAAAATTGGTTGCACATAGAGTGTCCCGTGAGGCACTCGCGGGTTTCCTTAGCCTCATCATGCGAGGCCCCACTAGTTGTCCTATTTATGTCACACGAGGATATTTGATATTGGATTTTATGGCACATGATATGATTCCTATTCTTGGTAATATTAACACAATATCAACACATAATTGCATGAAAACAGATATACATACTCTTTGAACAAATCCATATATGTTTTCTTATGCTCAACAAATACATATATATTCCATACACCATCAACCTCTACAATAAAATTTGAGGAACAAAATGAAAATGTAGGTTCTTCATCTTATTCCTCATTTACTGATAAATAAAAAAACCCATGTCTTCATCAACAACATATATTGGATGGTTTTTGGGATTGTTTTGATCACTCACTAGATAGGAAAACTTGGTTTCCATGCACAACCTCCTATTTTCCTCTCCAAAGACTGGACCTGTGAAATAGGTCATATCCACTTGCATGGTTCCCCTGAGCTTCCCTGCCCATGTTCTTGACAACAACATACCATAGTTAGAAGGCACATCAAAAACTACAACATTCGTCATAATGATTTTGATAGGTAGTTGAGCTAAGGTGACTACCATGTCTTTGATCAAACCTTCACACTTAACTTTTCTTGAATCAAAAGAGTACAAGTCATGATATGGCCTAGTTATCTCTTTCCCAACTTCTCCATGAATATTTTGGGCATGAGGTTGTGTGAAGATATAGAATCTAGTATGCAATAGTGCAAACTTTTATCATGAATATTCAATGTTACGTAAAAAGGAGCAACATAGTCTTCCTTATCATCTATGGGAGGTCCAAATACAATGATAGGACATTCATCTTGGACATTCAAGTTATCTAGTTGATTTTTAGGTCCCATTCCATGCATGAACTTTTCAATTTGCTTATGGTAAGAGGGGTTTTTAGCCAATTCAATCAAAGGCATAGGAATATTGATCTCTGATAATTCATGGTCAATGTTAAATGGGGAAACATGCTTTCCAACTTCTTTATGTTCAATTTCCCCTTTCAGTGGCTTTGAAACATCATTTTCCTTTGAAGTATCTAAAACTTCTTTAGCCTTATCTTTGGGTAAGTTTGGGGAGGATTTTTTAGGCTGTGGATGACTGTCTTTCCCAACAACTTTTTACCTAGGCCCGAGTTCATATTTATTATGAATTTCTACCTGTAAGGCATCAAAAAACACTTTGTATTGAGATAATGAAAAATCTTCTTGGCTCAACTCACTTTTTAGGATATGTCACCTAGGATCGAGGGAATTTTCATAATCATTTTGAGTCAAATGAATAGTGTAATTATCATCTTGGAGCAGGTTAATTTCTTCTTAAAAATAAACATATTCCTCATCCATCATACATTCAATTATATTGTTATCATTATTGGTTTTGATAGGGGGTTGAATGAGTTTTTCTTCATTCCTCCTTTCCCTTGTCATCATTTGTGGATTGAAAGGTCTTATGAATTGGTTAGGATTTCAAAGACCTCCCTCCTAAGAATATTTGTTTGCAATTTTTCCTTCAACCTCAAATCCAGATATCATGTTTGACATGTTTCTAATCAATCTAGACATCTCTTCAATATCTGTATCCTGGGAGTCTCTATTAGGATCAGAGATACCGACTTATTCTTTGAATTTCTTTTTATCTTTGTCAACTTGATCTATTTTTGTTTAATTTTTCCAGATGCAATCATATTTCCCTCAATATCTATTGCATCATCTTGTATAGTGAGCAAGGTTAGGGATCTCCTTTACCTCAACATCATAGAAAAATAAAATTCAAATGCTCTAGCACAAGTAACCTTTATTGTTGGTTGAGAAGGTTTTATATCAATAGGGATCTTATTATAGAGCTTGTTAAACATTATATTAGATTCAATCATAGTTTCATTTTATTTTTTATTTAATGATCAAATTTAGTCAGA
>JASDQU010712530.1:4006-18066 GCA_032191745.1 Picea mariana | reverse complement strand
CGTTGGTCAATTCCTAAAACACCATGGGATGAAAGAGTGTGTCACCTTTGTGACACTAAGAAGGTTGAAGATGAAAAGCACTTTCTCTTAGATTGTCCAGCCTATACCCATATTAGCTCTCATTTTCAAAATATTGATAACACTACCAACCTTCCTAACCTCTTAACTCAACAAAAGTATGGTGATCTTGGAAAGCTTCTCTTAATGTTTTTCGAGCACATAAACAAAATTCTAAAAAATCACAAGTAATCACTTACCCTCTTCAAGGTCTGATAGACCAATTAGAGGTCTTAGTGGACGTTAATCATCATCATCATCATCAATAAAAATACTTTAACAAAAGGAATATAAGTTTTAACTTTGATAGATGATTTTTTAAGGTTGATCTAAATATGAAGTAAAAAAATGTAAATACAAAATAAATGAGAATGCATAACAGGATTAAGGAAAATGGTTAAAAATGTAAATGTAGATTAAATGAGAAGGTTGTGGCTGAGCTATGAAATGCATAGTAAAGGAGAACGCTGGTTTCTTATAATAAAAAAAAGTGGTTGGTTATAGTAAAGGAGAACACTGGTTTCTTATAATAATAAAAAAGTGGTTGGTTATAGTAAAGGAGATGGTTGGTTTTTTATAATAAAAAAACTTAACTTTCAGGCTGTAATTTTTAGAGAAGAAAATTGGTTTCTTGTGATAAAAATATATTGTAAAAAAATGTAAATCCATATAACCTAATAAGGTTGTGGTTTGATTCCCCAGATGGGATGCCACGTCGCAGAGCCGAGCCACGCGGGATAACACCGGGATGCACCATTAATACAACCACTGGCGACCATCCCCTCAACAATTAAACGAGAATGAAACCATGCAGCATTATCCAGGAGATGAGGCCCTTCGCACAAGTGACTAGTACAGCGCACCAAAGCACTCGGAAGCTAGCCTTAATGGCCATGGCAGTCGCCGTCGTCCTCCTCCTTATCACCCGCCTCGACAGCATTGAGCGGCATTCGCATGCTGCAGAGTCGAATGCAGAGCTGAATTTCGCAAAGCCGAATTTCGCAGACCCACTAGAGTTTTGGAGCAGAGCCATCCACCCGCAAGGAACCTCGGACTTCTCCAGGTTTTTCATTATGCCCAAAGCACGAGGAAAGCCATGTAGGGGCACAACTTGGTACACAGCCAAATCTCGCAGGCAGAGGCAGAAGAAATTCGAGCAGGCTTGGCCATGGCATCCTCACGAAAACACAGGAAACCTTAAACGCCTCCAATGGCATACGTGGAAGAGATCACCCTGGACGAGGCCATGCAAAGCTATTTGGAGCTTCCACTTTTCACAGTCTCGGATAATTGGAATCCTCCCACTGATTTTGGCACTGACAACAAGATTTCGCCTTCGGGCAAACCGCTCGGCTCCAGTGCAACTCGCCTGGCAGAGGAATTCACCACCTGCTATGTTGAAGAAGAGACACCGTCCTGCGCACAAGGAAGAAACGATTCACCCACTAGTGCACCTATGAAGGAGGCAACTCAGCTACTCAACCGGTCAGCACATGCAAGCGAATGAGCAACGGGGCCAATTCCCTTAGCCTCTGCTGAGGGCAATTGGCAAGACCAACATCCTTTCACCAATCCGGGGTACCTAGCTCTAATCTTTGACATGCGGAGCCTATTGGATGATCAGATCTTTCGCATCGCTCGAATCAACCATCAACTCGACATGTTGTTTGTTGCTCACTCCAAGACTCTCCCGAAAAGGCAATGCCCTACGTGCACGCAAGCTTATGCGTTTCCTGCAGGATGGCGAAGGCACGGGGACGAGGAGGATCCAGCTGGATAAAAGGTTCAGTGATGTTCTTAGTTAGCAAGATTTTTTTGTTTCCGAACAAGGTTTTCACCCAGTTAGATCTTAGTTATGTTGCAACTAGGTTCTCAGTACACAGACTGAACTTAATGGCTAGGCGTCTTGGTTTCCTTCGAGCAGGACTGCACTCTGATAGTTTTGTTTGCTCGGAAACAAATGGAATAGAATGTCCAGCTGTCTCGGTTTCTTGCTTAGGCAGGACAACTGGCATCATAAATAAACTCTGTAACTCGGCAATGATAATATAAACAGGTTCTTCCCTTTTTACTTAAAAAAAAAAAAAAAGATTGTGGTTTGATTATAAACTAGAGGAGAAAGTCTTCTTGTAATAAAAATATATTGTAAAAAAATGTAAATCCATAACACCTAATAAGGTTGTGGTTTGATTATAAACTACATAGTAAGTTAGAAAGCAGATTTCTTATAATCCAACTTTAACAAAGAGAATATAAGTAAGAATATAAATTAAGATTGGTTTCCTGTAATAAAAATACTTTCACAGAAAGAATATAGGTTTTAACTTCTATAAACTGTTGGTTTAATTATAATAAAAAAAGTGGATAGCTATAAAATGTATAGTAAAGGAGATAAATTGTTGGTTCAGTTATAATAAAAAAAAGTGGATAGCTATAAAATGTATAGTAAAGGAGATAAATTGTTGGTTCAGTTATAATAAAAAAAAGCTATAAAATGTATAGTAAAGGAGATGGTGGGTTTCTTATAATAAAAAAACTTAACTTTCAAGCCGTAATTTCTAAAGGATATAGCTAGTTTCTTATAATAAAAATATATTGTACAAAAATAAATGCATATCATATAATAAGGTTGTTATAAACTACCTAGTAAAGGAGAAGGCTGGTTTCTTATAATCCAACTTTAAGAAAGAAAATATAAGACAGAATATAAACTAAAGTTGGTTTCTTGTAATAAAAATACTTTAACAAAAGATTATAGGTTTTAACTTTTAAAACTTGTTGGTTTTATTATAAACAAAACTTTAAGAGATAATATAAAGAAATGTTGGTTTCTTGTAATAAAAATACTTTAAAAATTTTAATAGAAAAATTATAGGTTTTAATTTTTAAAAGTTGTTGGTTTGAATATAAACTGCATAGTAAAGGAGATGATTGGTTTCTTATAAACAAACTTTAAGAAAGATTATAGGTTTTAACTTTTAAAAATTGTTGGTTTGAATATAAACTGCATAGTTAAGGAGAAGGTCAGTTTCTTATAAACAAACTTTAAGAAAGATTATAGACTTTAACTTTTAAAAATTATTGGTTTGAATATAAAATGCATAGTAAAGGAGAAGGTCGGTTTCTTATAAACAAAGATTATAGGTTTTAACTTTTAAAAATTGTTGGTTTGAATATAAACTGCATAGTAAAGGAGAAGGTTGGTTTCTTATAAACAAATTTTAAGAGATAATATAAAGAAATGTTAAAAATACTTTAACAGAATAATATAGGTTTTAACATTTAAAAATTGTTGATTTGAATATAAACTGCATAGTAAAGGAGAAGGTTGGTTTCTTATAAACAAACTTTAAGAAAGATTATAGGTTTTAACTTTTAAAAATTGTTGGTTTGAATATTAACTTTTAAAAAATTGTTGGTTTGAATATAAACTGCATAATAAAGGAGAAGGTTGGTTTTTATAAACAAACTTTAAGAAAGATAATAGGTTTTAACTTTTAAAAATTGTTGGTTTGAATATAAACTGCATAGTAAAAGAGAAGGTTGGTTTCTTATAAACAAATTTTAAGAGATAATATAAAGAAATGTTATAAATACTTTAACAAAAATAACATTTTAACTTTTAAAAATTGTTGATTTGATTATAAACTGCATAGTAAAGGAGAAGGTTGGTTTCTTATGAACAAACTTTAAGAGATAATATAAAGAAATATTTAAAATACTTTAACAAAAATAATATAGGTTTTAACTTTTAAAAATTGCTGGTTTGATTATAATTTGATTATAAACTGCATAATAAGGAAAAGGAAAAAGTCGGTTTCTTATAAACCAGCTTTAAGAGATAATATAAAGAAATGTTGGTTTCCTGAAATAAAAATACTTTGAAAATCTGTTGTTTAGGTTTTAACTTTGAAATCTGTTGTTTAGAGTTGTGATATAGTTATTGGATATTACAATTAGATGTAATTATGCAAAAAGTTATTTTTTCTTATAAAAAAGATTAACAAAAAGAAATTAACAATGTTAAACCAATTCAATTAATTTAAATAATTATGAATAAAAAATATTATTTAAAATGATAATTTAATTATTAAAATTAAATGTAATCCTAAAAAAACATTATTTTTTGTTAGCAAAAACTTTAACATAATTAAACAAACCAGATTAATTTAAATTTAAATAAAAATAAATAATATATATTATTCAAATTAATTTAATCATATTTTATCCCTTAAAAAAACAACCAATACATTACATAAAAAGTATATTGCCATTCACTTACAGGAAAAGGACAATTTAGGGAAAAAAAACACATTGCTATTCACGTCCAAACATTGCACAAAACAGCCATTACTTCACCTATTTAAAATATCGATAATGTTACAAAACCCCCCACAAGACTCTTTCACAAAGGTCTTGACTGTTAAGTCTTGACTGTTAGGTCTTGACTGTTAGGTCTTGACTGTTAAGCCATTTGCATTTTGCTTTCAAAAGAGAACTACAATAAAATTCAATGTTAATACTTTAGCTTTTAAAAATAATAAAATTAGTGTACTTACTATTATTTACTCATTTAAGTAAGTAGATGTGTTAATATGCAATATTAATAAATTAAATTTAAAAAAATTGAATTTCATAAAAAAAAAATAATAATAATTCACTATAATAAAAATTAATAATAAAATAGATTATCTTAAAATCAAAATTTAAATATTTCTTAAATTAATTCTAAAACTATAATAAAAATTTAAAATAAAATAGATAAAAATTAAAAATAATTCACTAATAAAAATTAAAAATAAAATAGATTATTAAAGAAAAATTCAAATATTCATTATATTAATTCTAAAATTATAATAAAAATTTAAAATAAAATAGATTACCTCAAATCAAAATAAATAAATAACCTTTTATATACTCATTGAATTAATCCTAAAATTAAAATAAATCTCTACTTATATTTTAAAAAGAGAAATGAAAACTCTGCTCCTTACCTTACCTTAGAATTGAAATTCATCATTCAAGTCCTAGATTAAATAATAGTTAATAGAATTGAAATTCATCATTCAAGTCCTAGATTAAATAATAGTTAATAGCTAGAAGCTAATAGTCTAGAAGAGCCTTAGAAAATATTCATATAAACTCCAAAATTATGCAAAAGGTTGGTTTTCCATGCTTTAATATATATTAAATCAACGAAATTATTTCAAGTGAATTTCAACAAAGCATTTTATCCTTTTTAAAGGTATTTCCAATACACTACAAAATATGCATATTGCCATTCACTTAAACTAAAAGGAAAAATCAATACACTACAAAACAAAATTATTTCAAGTGAATTGCAACAAAGCAATTTATCCTTTTAAAGGTATTTCCAATACAAAATATGCATATTGCCATTCACTTGGACTAAAGGCAAAATCAATACACTACAAAACAAAATATGCATATTGCCATTCATTTAGAATGAAAGGAAAATTCAATACACTACAAAAGAAAGCATATTACTGTTCACTTACACCCACTCGCCCTGAAGGTACAAAATGGACATTAATTATAGTGAAGATAATAATTGTACGGTCAAAACACTAGAAAAGAGCATACTTCACTTACACTAGAAGGAAAATTCAATACACTACAAAAGGAAGCATATTAATGTTCACTTACACCCACTTACCCTGAAGGGACAAAATGGACATTACTTCTAGTAAAAATAATGATTGTACGGTCAATACACTACAAAAGAGCATTCTAGTATTCCTTACACCCACTCACATTGAAGGGACAAAATGGGCATTACTTATAGTAAAAATAATTATTGTACGCTCATTACACTACAAAAGAGCATACTACTATTCACTTACACCCACTCCCCCTAAGGCATAAAATGGGCATTACTTCCTAGTGAAAATTATGATTATGTTATAAAAACCACCACAAGACCTCAATTGGTAAGGTCTTGAACCTGAAGGGATAAACTGGGCATTAGGTTCCCTGGTAAGGTCTTGACCTTCAAGGAATAAAATGGGCATTGGTTCCCTGGTAAGGTCTTGACCTTCAAGGGATAAAATGGGCATTACTTTCTAGTGAAAATTATGATTATGTTATAAACCCACCACAAGACCTCAGTTCAGTGGTAAGGTCTATTACTTCCTAGTAAAAATTATGATTATGTTATAAACCCCACCACAAGACCTCAGTTCAGTGGTAAGGTCTTGACCCTAAGTTTCTAGTGAAAATTTTGATTATGTTATAAAACCCACCACAAGACCTACCTTGAAGGGACAACATGGACATTACTTTTGAGTGAAAATAATGATTATGTTATAAAACCCATTGGAAAAGAGGATTTCAACAAAATGCAATGCTAATAAATTAATTTAATGCTAATAAATTAATTTATTTTTAGAAGGAAATGAAATTATATTTCAAAATTAAAAGGAACACCACTCTAAAAAGAATTGAAATTATATTTCAAAATTAAAAGGAACACCTCTCTAATCCCTAATTAGAATTTTTGAAAATAACAGTTCATAGCAAGAAGTTGCTAGTCTAGCTAGAATAATAGTTCATAATAGTTCATAGCTAGAAGTTAATAGTCTAGAGGATAAACATGGAAGAGCTTTAAGAAATGTTCATAGAACAAAATTGTAGCTAGAAGTTAATAGTCTAGAGGATAAACATGGAAGAGCTTTAAGAAATGTTCATAGAACAAAATTGAGAAATAAAAGAAGAAAATTCTAAACAAAATTATCAAAACATTCCTTCATGGTGCTTTTTTTTATCATTTTACAACCCCCTGTGTTTGTGTTTATTTACTCATATCATCCTCAAATAACCTCTTATCCTATCTACTGTATAAAGAAGCTGAATTGGGATTTTCTGCAGATATCCTTAATGTCAATAGATGTTATTCTGAGATGGGATGATCTGGAAATGAAAATACATGGAAATAAAAAATTAAAAAAGTATCGATAGATGTTATCCTTGAATGATCTAGAAAAATATGGATGGAAATAAAATTCACAATTATAGCCATTTCATATTCTAATTTATATTAAATTTTCAGAACATACGAGTATCTAGCATTTCATATTCTAATTTATATTAAATTTTCAAAACATGTGAGTATCTAGTTTATTATGAAAGAACCCTAGTTTATTATGAAAGAACCCTAGATATCCACTAGGGTAGTTTTAAGCCAACCCTATAAATGCAGGACAGTTATGAAATACTAAGATCCTATTTTCATGGAAGAAAACAAAACAAAGTTAAAAATAAAATGCAAAAATTTTCTTTACTATTCTGATAATCTAAGGCCCATTGTAAAATTTCCCAAACATAGATCTTAGATGGTAGAGTTGGGATGTCCTAGGGCCCATTGTTAAACTTCCCAAACATAAATCTTAGCTGGCAGAGTTGGGATGCTCTTATAGGTGTTGGATGCTTTTATAAGCTTTTACAGATATAAAATTGGAAGGAAAAATGAAAATTGAATATTCTGCATACATAAAATAGAAATAAAAATAGACTTCAACAAATTTTATGGAGTGGGTGTACAATGTTTATAATAAGCACTTATTAAATGCATATGATTTTGGAAAGCTTCTCGAAATAACAATTTAAAGAAATCATATTCACTTATTAAGTGTATATGATTTTGGAAAACTTCTAGAAATAACAGCTTAAAGAAATCCAAATAATCTCTTACCAAGTGCATATGATTTCGGAAAGCTTCTCGAAATAACAAAATAACAGTTTAAAGAAATCCAAGTAATCTCTTATCAAGTGCATATGATTTTGGAAAGCTTCTCGAAATAACAGTTTAAGAAAATCATATGCACTTATTAAGTGCATATGATTTTGGAAAACTTCTCCAAATAACAGTGTAAAGAAACCCAAGTAATCTCTTACCAAGTGCATATGATTTTGGAAAGCTTCTCGAAATAACAGTTTAAAGAAATCATATGCACTGAATATGCACTTATTCAGTGCATATGATTTTGGAAAACTTTTCTAAATAACAGTTTAAAGAAATCCAAGTAATCTCTTACCTTACCTTTCTTAAGGTTAAATAGAGGAAATTTGATCTTAGTAGACATTAATCATTATCATCATCATACTATGATCCTGGGATCATAATGATATAACTACCATCTAGAAGACAATGAATAGTACATGTGTTACCTAGGTCTAATGTATGGACAATGAATAGTACATGTGTTACCTAGGTCTAATGTATAAAGGCTTCTGTATTGTTGCAGTAACAAAACGATTATTTGTTGAAAAATAAAGCAGCAAGCAATAGATGCGAAGCCTTGGATGTTCACACCATAGATGCCAAGCATCGGATTTTCACACCATAGAATATTTGATAGCAGCACATACTAGAGATCGTGACTCTTGAATCTAAAGGTTGGGCTATGGAAAAAGAATAATGGAAAAACTAACAAGTACAGGAATCATCTCCTTACCAATGGACATAATCCGTCAATGGAACTGCCCAGTAAAATTTGTCTTCAGAAAAAGACAGAAAAACCAAAACCATCTGACCAAATCAACGCTAACAATATTTTTGCACAAAGAGGTGCTCTAAAGCCCCGGTGGTGGAAGATCTTGGTGTGTATTTATATAGGGACAGATACCCTAGCATAGCCTCAAGATCGGGTTTGCATTTGGAGTTTTTTCAATCCATTCTTAGTAAATATGGGTTGGGTTAAGATGGAACTATGCTAATTAGTTCAAGTAGTCTCATTAATTTAATTTGGGTTAAAATGGGAACTATGCTAGTTAGTTATATATATTATTTTTCTATTAATACCCCGTCAAAGAAGATAGAGGGTGAGAAGAGAGCATTAATAAAGAAATAATATATATGAGGGCATTAATAGAAAAATAATATATAATATATATTATTTCTATATTAATGCCCATATATTATTTCTCTATTAATACCCTCTCTCCCACCCTCTTTGAGGGAGTATTAATAGAGAACTAAGCATTCATAGAAAAATAATATATATTATATATATTAAGCATTAATAGAGAAATAATATATAGGGGAGAATTAATAGAGAAATAATATATTTAATATGGAGAACATTAATAGAGAAATAATATATATTATTTCTCTATTAATGCCCCCTCAAAGAGGGTGGGAGGGGGTAAAACTCTAATGATCCCCACCCATCTTGCAAACCCTAAGAGGAAGCCTATTATAGGCTGATCAGATCCCCTCAAAGAGGGTGGGAGGGGAGAAAACTCTATTAATGCTCCCCACCCAGCTTGCAAACCCTAAGAGGAAGCCTATTATAACCAGATCAGATCATTTTTATTATGGCCGGATCAGATCATTTTCCTTAATCAAGAGCTTATATTATAATGGAGACGCTGGCAGTCGAACATTATGTCATTGAGCGGGAGCAAATTATACTTGTATGCAAATCAAGAGGAGATTTTCCTTAATCAAGAGCTTATATTATAATGGAGACGCTGGCAGTCGAACATTATGTCATTGAGCGGGAGCAAATTATACTTGTATGCAAATCAAGAGGAGAAGTTGGTGACAACATCCAAGGCATGTTAGAAGAACGTTTGCCTGCTAATGCTCTCAAGCAAAAGTGTAAGCAAATCAAGAGGAGAAGTTGGTGAAAACATCCAAGGCATGTTAGTAGAACGTTTGCCTGCTAATGCTCTCAAGCAAAAGTGTAAGCAACTTGGGGCATAAATAAACAGTTGCAGCAGCACAGCAATTTTTAAAGATAACCGCAAGATAAAAATGTATACATTCTATCTTGGACATCTAGAAGCAAACATTTATTCATAAGTCATCGTTTTGCTTCATGATGCATGCAGCTACACTTTGGGTTATATACCAATGACTGTCATGGCCTCATAGAGAGACAACCTATAACATGTATTTTGTGCCAATGCAGTTGCCTGTCTCTGGACAGCTACATCACACATAACTACTGATTTGGGGAACTTACTGTGTTGGGGCTCCCTTTTTTTCTTTCATGTCACAATACTGAGACGTTGGATATATATATATATATATATATATATATATATATATATATATAATTTCAGATACACTTTACATATCTCGAAAGAAAATTGGTAAATCATAGGCAACCAATCTGACTACTGGTGAATAGAAATTAAAGATGCGAACTGTAAAGAAAGAAGCCTGAATTAAAAATGGATTTCTCAAAGTCGATAAAATACATATAACAATTACCCACATTATTATTTGAAACAAAACACAACACACAAACAAAGTTTTGCTAGGCTTGTAATTATTCTATGTTCATAAAAACGATTGGATTTCTGTGCCACTGAAGAACAAAGTATGCTAATCCCATTTCAAATGAGAGCTTATAGTGCTTCAATCTCACATTACATAATACTAACTAGCACTCGAGGCTTTCAAATAATAGTTTTGAGGGCTTTAATCTCACAATAGTTTACACTAACTAGTCCTCTAGGCTTGTAATTGTTTCTATGTCCATACAAACGGTTTTATTTCTGTGACACTGTAGAACAAAGTATGCTAATCCTACTTCAAATGAGAATTTTCGGTGCTTCAATCTCACAGTAATTCATACTAATTAGCCCTGATTGTAGATCACTGATAAGTGTAGCCCCCTAGAGGGTATAGGGTTTTAAGCAGTCCAATCACTGCTCTGAGAGGTCCCTTGTCCTAAGAATAAGGCTGGAACTAGGCTGTGACCTTAGATTAGATCATTATTATTATTAAAATATAAATACTTCTCTATACTACACTGATCAGGGATATACAAACAGCACTATAAATACCTCTGGACGCTACACTGATCAGTGATTTCCGATCAATACTAGTAGCAGCCCACTGCCATAATAATCAATTTTTTTCTGACAGTAGCGCAGTAGAGACAGAATCAAATATTACAGTAAAGAAATGGTGAAGTTCAAAACGTTTTAGAAACAAAGAATTATATATTCTGAACTTATAATATACAAAGATCTCCGGAATATCCACAAGGTCACGGGCTCCATTATGTCATGTTCATGGACAAACTCCCCAACAAAATAACCACAAAATTTGGCCCTATAGAAGAAAGTATGCGAATCCTATTAAAATGTGAGCTTTTAGTGCTTCTATCTCGCAGTACTTCATTAAAAATATAGTGATATGGGGGCATAATAGATGGAGTTCTGGGATCACTTGCATCAGAAACAGAAAAATCAAAATAGAACCCAGAAGTTGCGAATACATGATAATACACTGATGGTGCCCAACCCCCATCAGTAAAGAAAGATGAAGCCCAGATTAATTCATTTGAGTTAGTTTATCAAACAACCCTCCGGTGAGCCACAACGAATTAAGAGCCGCTGAACATCAATTGATGAACATAAAACCTAGCTTTCAGAGGTATGAAATGGCAGCAACCTAGGAAGAAATCATATACTTTACAGGTTTGCGCCAGACATTAAAAAGAAAAACTGATTTGAGGCGAAGTTACTATGATTTTTTGCCCAGCGTGTTCTTGTTGTTGTGCATCCAGACCTTGAGAACATGGCGCCTGACGCCAGCTTCGTTACAAAACTGGTGAACCGCGGCCTCGTCGTGCTTCTGAATCCTCCACCCCAACTGATCCGCGAAGGCGTGCATCTTCTCCTTCTGCTCCTGCGAGAATTTTGTCCGGAAGCGTTTCTTCATAGCGGATGAGGACGACCCGACGCCACGCCCGCCTAAGCCCTCGTGCAGGTCCGGGTCGCCGAGCGTGCAGGCGGAACTCAAGGCCATCAGCATCTGAGGACCTGACGCGTGCACCGCCGTGGGCGGTGGAGATGGGGAGGAGAAGAGCGGGACGCCGACACCTCCGCCGCCGGGCAGCGGCCGTTTCTTGTCTACCCGGCTCCGTCCGGCCGCGCCGAGATACCACCCATCCTGCAAGGACGAGGTACCCGACCCGCCCTCGCCTTCAACTTCTTGCCTATGGAAGTTCCGATGGCAACCGCAGGCCTGGCATTTGAGAGCATCCGCCGTGCCTTCTAACCCGCTGGCCATGAATTCCCCGCACCCATCCAGCGCGTGGCTGCCAATGTTGGCCGCATGATTCTTCTGGCATTCTCTGTATCTCACAATCTTCTCAACACTCTCTGCCTTCTTCGACTTCTCCACCAAAGGCTTCACCTCGTCGCCATTCCCGTTCTGGCCGACATGGGCATTATTGTTATTACCGTGTATGTTATTTCCAGTGCCAGTCTCATGAACGATACTGGAGGGGTTGTGATAAATCTGGTTCTGCTGCAGCCTGGATATGTCGTGAAAGGAGACGGGCGAGATCGAAACCGGGATCTGATGATGAGAATGATGATGATCCATCATATATATCAAAACCAAAACCTAAATCTAAATCTAAATCCAAATCTAGGCCATTAAACTGCCAAATTTCGCTCTAGAGCCTAATCCTCATCCTGCTATAGTCCTCGTAATCCCGATCTTAATCAAACGTACTGCTCTAAACCAAAATACCAACCTGCAATCTGCGGATCATAAATAATTCCTCCAATCAATCTCAATACATCACACAGGATTATCATAAACCCCTCAGGTCCGAGAGGTGCCCTTTGTGGTTAACCGCGGTTTTAGAGATGGCAAATCCGGGCTTATGAGCAATAACTGGCGAAGGGCCACGCGTCTTTGCCCGGGCGGACGGCTGCGTCGGTTACTTTAAACAAATTTCAAACTCTTTGTGTCGTGTCGTGTCGTGTCGTTAGTAGGGGACCAAGTTCCAACGTCGTGTCGGAAGGCAGGATCATCTTCCTAGATGAGCGGTTACCGCTCATCTTATCTTTCGGCTGATTAATTAAACGTTTCATTCCCATTAGTTTATTGGATTTTAACGTCTCTGCACAACGCAATCTAATCGTGTTCTGCCTGCAATCTAATCTTGTTCTGCCTCAAGTCAAGTCAATATAACTGTACGTCATAAAAAAATGATGGATTGTGTGGTAACGAGAGCCCCGCGTGAGGATTTTCTTCCAAGATTACCTTTTCCACGAACAAAGTCTCGGCTTGTGTCGTGGACAATACAGTTGCCTTTCATTCTTTTTTCCTCCTCCGATACCACATCGCAATGGACAGGCCCCACCGCCGACCACTTTATGGGGTAGACATTTCTAAACGTCTCAACTCTTCAATGTACATGCATTGTCACATCCCCTACTTCTACACGCCATGTGTTCACCATGCTAGTGGGAACCATGTTGAATTATGAAATTTGGAAATATCCATGTTGGCTAGGGCAAACAATATTTGGCAACTTGGTTAGAATTTTCTTTTTATTATTAAATTAATAAATATATATTAAAAAAATAAATTTAATAATTTATTATATTTATTTATGCTATTGAATAGAATTTGTTTTTCAACTATCTTAGAGTAGTTTTTTTTTAATAACAATGATAAATGAAGAATTAATCTACATTGGTGGTAGAGAATAGCTAATAATAATTGTCTAAATAATATTATTAATTTCAATTAAAATTAAAATTATTATTATTTCAAAATCACATTTTGTATTGTTTTCTAGATGTAGGATAGTGGGCATTCCATGATGTTAAGTCATCCTTTCAAAACTCGTGAAGATAAAAAAATACAATCATATTAAAAGTTGGTGTTGCTCATCCAACATTGCTTTCTCAAGCCACATCACAAACAAACTAGCAAACAAAAAAATCACATTTTATATTTAAATCAATTATATCATAAAAATAGTCATTTTCATTATTGTTAATTATTGTTTTAAAAACCATTCCATAATATACAAAGAAATCTATATTGATTATTTCGTTGAAAAAACCACATTGCAAAAAAGTGATTAGTCTTCTTGCCATGTTACCCTGTCTCATAATATTATTTCTATAATTATGATTTGTTTTAAGTCTTCTTGCCATGTTACCCTCTCTCATAATATTATTTAATAGTTATGATTTGTTATAATTGTTTGATAGGT
>JASDQU010712529.1:0-19114 GCA_032191745.1 Picea mariana | reverse complement strand
GAAAATTGTGTATTACTATATCTCCGTGTTTATGGTTGCATCTATGATACATTTTTATTATATTATTGGATATCTGAGATATCTCTATACATTGTTTTATTATATCATCGCTCTCATTCTGTGTCGAAAATAATTCAGATCAGGTTCGAACCACATGGGTTTGAACTTTCCTTCCCCCAAGGGATCTTTATCTTGGTCATAGACCAAGACAATATCACCTTCGAAGAAAATATGAGGGTGAATGGACCGATCATAATGACATTTGACGCATTGTTTGTGAGCCTCGTTGGCTAAGGCTAGATCTCAACGATGCTCATTGAGCTGCTCGAGATATAAAATACGCTCTTCAAGTGGTGTAGTGTCAGGAAGTAGGTCCACTACCATCTTAAGAGAAGGGATTTGGAATTCTATGGGAAATACTTCCTCCATCCCGTTAATGAGTTGGAAAGGATAAAAACTGTTAATATTCTTGACGGAGGCTTGATAAGCCCAAAGTGTCGAGTACAACATCAAATGCCAATTTCACTTGGCCGAATTAATCATCCGCTGAAGAATAGTCTTGAGAGACTTATTAATAGCCTCCACTTGACCATTCTCCTATGGGTAGTGAGGTGAAAAACGTTCCTTATTAAACCCTAGTTTTGATGTTAACTCAGACATCATCTTGTTCTAGAAGTGACTACCATGATTTGTGACAATATCCTTTGGAATACCGAACCTGGATACAATCTGATTAAAAATGAAAAGTGTAGTTGTTTCCCCGTCATTGTTGAATGTCGACATAAATTCAAACCACTTAGTAAAGTAGTCTACTACTACGATGATATAGCGATGTTCCCTATATGAAACTGGGTGGTATGTAGTGAAATCAATCCCGCACTTGGTGAAGGGACCAACAACAATAACTAGGAACATGGGAGATGGGTGTGCTCGTATCTTTTGAGAGAATATCTGGCATGAGTGACACTTCTTGACTATCTCTACACAATATTTGATCAACAAGGGCCAAAAGTTTCCAGCGCGAAGAATCTTTTGGGTTGTTTAAAACCTAGACAGGTGACCGCCACATGCTTCTATGTGACAGTCATTTAACACAAGTTCTTCCTCTTCGTGAGTGAGACATTGATGGAGAATGAAATACACTCCTCAAAGATATAAAGTATCATCGAGGATAATATAGTTCCACTCTTGATGGCATATTCATTGATGCCCATCGTGAGAAGAAGAAGATGGGAACTTCAAAGTCTAAAGATACACAAGTATATATCCATACCAAGGGTCCAAAGATGTAATAAGGAAAATGTCCCCATTAATCAATGTCTCTTCAAGAAAATTATTACCACTCTTGACTAGAAGTTTTGATATTAGTTCAACAAAGACCAAATACTTTTTAGACTTTGCGAAACAAAATCCAAGTCAAATTCTTGAAGGATGACTAACCATTGACTGATTTTCCCCCTGATGACCCATCATGTTAACAAATATTTAAAAGGGTTCACGACAGCTACAACGGTGGTCTCGCAAAGTAAGATATAATGACGGAACCATTGGACATCATGAACAACTTCCAAAGAATTTTTTCTCAACATGTGTGTACTTGAGTTCCATTCCTACCAAACCTCATTTAAGATAGTATATAACATGCTCTTTGAGCATGTCATCCTCTTCGACCAAGACCATGCCAATAGTAGAATCTGTGGCATCCAAATACAACAAGAAATACTTGCCATAATCTGGAGGACTGAACAAAGGGGTAGATGTCGAAGCACATTTAAATGCTTTGAAAGATCTCTAAGTCGCTTAATCCCAACATAATGGGACCTATTAGCACTAGAAGTCACCATCAAATTTCATATAAGGTAAGCTTGGTACCCATTAGTTTATACAGTAAATGTAAATGAGTTTTCAGAGGCCAAATGGAGAAGACTCAATGAAAATAATGTTTTAACTCAGAAATATGGATTGGTATGCGCAAGCAATTGAGGTCTTGGATCGACTTCAGCCAGTAAGTTGGAGTAATGGTGAGTAGGAGGAAGAATTTGGTGAGAAAAGTGTAGAGTTTTGTCGTGAACATCAGGCCTTACAGCAGCCTAAGGAAGAAAAACTTAAACACAAGATCCTCTTGGATTCAAATTTCAAGGAAATTGAAAGAAATCATAACAACATTATAATCAAACATTCATCATAATATAGTCACATCAATCCATGTGAATCAGTCAATCATGAACTCTCTCAGTATTAGAGGTAAACAATATGGAGTAAGAAAGATGACTTAGATTAATCAAGAAGTCTCAAATGAAGACATAACAAAAGAACCAATGTTCTTCATCAAAATATTACAATAGCAGGGAGCCTATCTCAACCATTCGAACCCCTTAACAAAATACTAAAACTGCCTATATATACTCAGAAATGTTGCAACCACCGGGAGCATGATCAGGCCACTTCACTTAAAGTTTTCAGTCAATGCCTGCTCTGTTAGACTGTGCAGTCCTTCTCATGTCAGATGCGAGCTCGCCTCAATTATGTGTTTTGCAGGAAAATCCGTCCAGAAGGAAACTTAGGATTGCCAATCTACACTGATGGTCATCCTCGGCCCGTTTTCCATTTATGGGGTGAGATGAGGTCTCAACCACTGCCCCCATTTCCATTAACTACTTTCATCAGGACCATGATGAGGCCTGACACCCATGAATATTCTAGGCGGTGCCCAAAATTTATTCAATTCAATATCGGCGCCTCAAGGCCACATAGATCTTCTTCTTTGACAAATACGGGAACTTTCATCTTTTGGTGCAACCCCTCTCCATCGCTCCATCTTTCATGTGACCTTGGGCCATGACCTAGGGCTCATTTCCAAAGGTGCTTTGAAATTTCGTCTTTCAGGAGTCTCCACTTCACTTGATTCCAAATATCTCGATGCCCGAAATGTGAAGTGGCCTTATTGATATCAAAAATCGGTCTTGCTTTTAATTTGATGGATACAATTGCTTCCTTGAAAACCCCAGTCGCCAGTTGCTCAATAGGTGCTTACCCTTCCTTATGGCCCCTCTTTCCATATGATCATGGGCCCAATTCTTGGGCACTTCTTGATTTCGCACTTCATAAACTTGCATTGTGCTCCATGCTAAAACCTTTGATTCGCGAAACCGTGAATTCTTGGATCTAGCACCACACGTCCCTATGAATTAGATAGATGATACTTACTCCAGGCCTTATGGCTTCGGGTGTTTGGGATTTCAGGCCCTTCGGGACTTCGACCACTTTAGGCCTTCCAGGACTACTCTAAACACTATGCTTTGATGCTTCTTGTGCAAGCCGTGAACTTGGACAACCTACTTCCCTTGACAACTATATGTGATAACATGACCCCTTTTTTCAAGAGATGCATAAAACCTTTAGTAATCTCAACATCATTGGAAACAAAATGTCGAAGAAAGTTATCTGTCCTCTGTAGAATTTGAAGTTGGGGGATTGTGCACATGGGAGGAAATTGAACTACTACCTCAACCTTCAGAGGATTGACCATGATCCCTTTAGTTGACACAATATAAAATAACAAGTGTCCTGATCCCTTTGGATTCAGACGAATCTGATAGTGGTGATGCCTCTCAAAGATAAGTCATAAATGAGCGAGATGATTGGATATATTACAATAACGTGATGCCATATCATCAAGATATGCCTCGAATATGTGTTGGAGGTCGTGGAAGGCAAATGACATGGCCCGCTGAAAATTGGCTTCAACATTCTTATGGCCAAAAGGAATTTTTCTGTATGCAAATGTACCCCAAGGAAAAATAAATGTCATTTTATGTTGGTCCTCGGGCTTCATATGAATATGGTTGTACACGGAAAAGCAATCCATAAAAGAAAATAACTCACAACCCGCACATTCATCAAAAATATGGTTAATGAATGGGGTTGGAAAATTATCTTTCAGGAAACCTTTGTTCAGGTCATGAAAATCCATACACACATAGATCTTACCTTTATTTTTGTTGAAAGGAACATGGTTTGACACCCATTCCATCAATTGCACAGGATAGATGAAACCAACCTTGATGAGTTTCTCTACCTCAGCCTTGATCATCATTGTCTTGCGAGGATTGACTCGGTGAAGCTTCTGTCAGATAGGCTTAACATCGGGATAAGTTAGGATCTCATGTTCAATGATACATGGGGAAATTCCTAGCATATCCTCTTAAGACAAGTAAAAAACGTCACCAAACTCTTTAAATAATTCAGTGTAGATCTAAATTTCTTTGAGGGAACAATCTATTCCGTCAAGGATGTTTTCCATGATGCCAGGGGTTCTAGAGATGTTTATAGGAATTGTTTCACTATACTTGCCATGTTTCCCTAGGCATATATTCTGTGAGTGGCAAGAGAGTTAACATGACAAGGGGAATCTCCATTCACAGTCGTAATGAGCTCTCCTATCTCTATTCTCTTCAGATCGGGTAAGAAATAAGATCTGTGGTGAAGATCATCCCAAGTTTTGTCCAGCCCAGTCATTGCTTCCAAAATTTCCTCGTCAAAGGGAAAGACTAAGTCCAAAGGATCTTAAGCGGCAAGAGAGTATTGAGCTGAAATAGGTTCGAGAACGAGATCTAGCTCCTGTAGGGGAGCCATATCAAGATTTGTTGAGGCTTGCTAGACAATACTGTACACAACCTCAACAACGGATAAGGGAATAACCATTCCAATGTTCCCTATCCCTTCCATCAAAGATGATGGGGAAGGTAAAATCCACAGGTCGTTAAAGTAACTCGTTCTAAATAAAGTGACTTGAAAGATCGCAACCATTAGCTGGTCGGGGACAACTGAAATAAACTTGACATCATTAGCAAGTGACGAATAGTTAAAATTCCCCATTAAATATGGAAACAATCTGACACCTAAGTTGATGGTACTTGGCTATGGGTTATCAATCATCGGGACCATGGATGCCCCCGATGAAGGGTCGGGACGAGACAAGGATGACTGATCAATGATTATGATCTGACCTTCATGAGGAAAACATAAGACCCAGAAAGTTGTGGATACAACTATTGTCATAGTGTAGGTCCAAATCCGTCCTAACAAAATATTGTAGTCGAGAGGCGCATCGACTACTTCTACTTCGACACACACAATTTTTCCCTCCAACTATATGGTGAAGGAAGGAATTATGCCATGCGGTCTAAAATATCGACCGTCAAACGTGGTTAGAAACATGGGAAACATAGACAACTAAGGTTGGCCACTGTCCTTCAAACATGCCAATGACATCATGCAAGTGGAGGCACCCTCATCAACCACCGTATGGAAAATATTTCATGTCAATGATTTTGTGGCATACACCACTACTATCAGAAAAGCAACATGGTGAGGAAGACGAGGTTTATAACCTATACAGTCAAAAACAATCATTCCTGAGTTAGTGGTCTCAGTCGTTCCCAAGGCATACAACAATGATTTCCTCTATGAGGGGAAACTCTGGAGGACTTCCAGAGCAGACATTGCATAAGGAGTTTGTGCTAGATCCTCCACGACAAAGTAATTTTGAGCATCCCTTGCATTCGGGTTGTGAGAAGCCTTTTTGAACGCACCCTTAGGGATGGGAGTCATAATTTCTCCCACAATATTATCAATTTGAAGAGGAGGCAGTGGATTGGGGGATTATTTTCCCTTCTGAGCAGATTATGGCATTCCATAATTATGAACCTTGGTCTACAGATTAGCTTCATCCTTCATCATATAAATGTTTGTGGCTCCGTTGTTAGAATTAAGTGTGGGGGTTCCTTGATTTCCGCCAAGAACGTTCATGTATGAGGAATCTTGAGTCAAATGTTTCCCTTATGGAAAGGGGTTGGTTAACATGATGGGTTGCTACTATGCCAATAAAGTTTGGGCTTCCTCAAGCTGAGGCCATTGGTGATTCAAGTGGTCATCTGTACAAAGCTGACATGAAAAATTTACCTTCTTGTTTTCATCTTTACCCTCGCGAGCATTATTCGCAGCCTTCTTATCCCCCTTACACTTCTTGTTTTTAGATTTCCTCTTTCCCCCGGTTTGTTGGTTACCCTTGGTATTTGTCGATTCCACACTGTGTACATCCGACATTTGGGTTACGGGGGCAACCAAACTAGGAGTTTGGTTGGACAAAGTCTGTTGAATTGATAACTGCTGTAACTGATTATTCAACTGATATGTGGGATTGCTCTATGTTGAGCCTACTATTCCATCGATGCGAGGCCCAAACTTCTGTTTGGTCTCTTTGAAAGTCAACCATGGTGCATCGGGCATGATCTCTTACAACAGACTGAATTGAGAGTAAATTAACTCCATTTGCTGGGATCTCATGATATCCTCTTCTTCGAAAAAAACTTGGGACGTCACAACGTCTTTCGATACACAAGGAACCAAGGACTTTATGAATCACTCGAGAAAAAATGTGGGAGGCGCCTTAACTTTGATCAAAATCTTTCATTGTCACCATTCTCAAATGTGATCTGAGATATGGAGGAATTTTGTTTGCTCGAAGTTGGCCAAAAACTTGGTGTTGACATCGTATCTTATCGGTTACTAGAAATGGTTTAAGAAGACCATAGATGGGTCGTTAAAGTAAGCATACTTCGATATATCGAGCTCGATATACCATTTCTCGGCACACCCTATAAGAGTGCGTTGAAACAAGCACAATTGAACGAAATCATCATTTAACGAGTTGGATGACCACCATAAATGAAATGTTGTAACATGATCACCTGGATCCTCACCAGGATTTCCTTTGAACTTAGGGATGTTCAAGGGAAGCTTAGTGAGCATGGGGGGCCAACACGGATCATGACATATTGGGTCGTTCAACAATATCGACATGTCTGAAAAATGCAAAGTTGCTAGGAAAGGAAGTCTAGGATGTGGCAGATTCAAATGAAAAGAGGGGCATGGAGTTTGGCTGGAACCAGTTTGCCAGGAAATTTTTGGCTACTAGATAGGTTTTTGGTAGAGACCATGGTAGCCTTGTCCAGTAAAAGAAGTTTTCATTTGATTTTGCATTGCTGAATGATTCCCATAGTTGGATGACATACTTTGTGTATGGATTTCTCCCTGCACAATATTCCAAGGACCTTGGTTGGGGATGCCCCTAGTTGACCCTCTTGGCATAGGTATTGAACCTTTCCCGGGGTTCCATTGAGTGTGGGACGGGTTTTTCCCGATCGACATCCCTTGGGAAGGAAAGAAGCCCTGCTAGGGATTTCCAAGACCTTGTGGGGAGTAAACTACCATCATCTCTCCTTGTGAAGGAATGAAACCTTTCATAGGGTTTTGTTGACCAAAAATAGGGTTTCCCCCTACTCAGAAAGCAGACGATGAGAAAATGTTATTTCTAAATGCATTGAACAAAGAAAAAGGAATATATCCTATAGGATTCATGTAAGACTGAGGTCCATGACTCCCCCCACTGAACAAACTAGATTTGGTGTTAGGATTGATTAGCTACTGGAAATAACCTCCGAGAGAAGGGGATGGAGGGTGGATATGACCCCCATCATAAGGGATAACGTTGAATGGGGCAGTGGTTCCCACGATATATTCTTGTAAGGGAACATTAGAGCTCCCTACCCCTAGACCGATATTTTGTATAGTAGAGTAGGTTAGGACTAAACTAGAGTCTAAGCCTGACATCCCATATGAAAAGGGAGCTCCAGACACATTCTGGATAGAGGGAAAAGTGCTCAGAGTCGTTGAAGGGATTGTGCCACTACTCGAAGTAGTGGGTGTCTAGACAGTCGTAGTACTAATAGGGGTAGGTGAGAGAGGAGGCATGACACCTCCCCCTATAACAACTGATATGGGAGTATGAGGACTCCTAGAAGAAGTAGCACTAGTTTCTTCCATCACTGCTTGTCTAACAAACTGGTGTTTAGGTGAATTTACCTCAAGAGAGACTATTTGAATAAGAAGCGACACCGATAAGTCAGTGATCAGAGGGTTTGCAGGCCTGAATCCTTTAGCTTCAAGGTCAGAAACAATGGACTCCTCTGGTGCAGGAAAGTATTCTCTAGGATCTTGCTTGGGTATAGTTTCTTGTGGCCTGATCACTTCAAATGAACCCTCTTGATCTATCCTGCATCTCAATGGTGGAGGAGGTGGATCCAAAGAAACTAGTGGCAAGCCCTAAAGCCTATGCGAATGACAGAGATGTTGATCTTCCACTTCATGAAATGATCAACTGACACTCTAAGGTTGAGCTAGCATGAAACACAAAGAAAACACTAAAAAGTTCCTAACAACAAATCAAGCAAACAAGTGACTGGTAGGAAGAACAATTATGCTAATAAACATTAGAGAAACTTACTGGTGCAAGTGTAACTCGAACAAGGAAACACCTCCTGGTATACTCTGCAAAGAATGATCCGACGTCTACCCTAGGTACCGCGGTATACCCCCACAATCCCATGTAAGTCCCTAAAAATAGGNAACAAATTCAGAAGCCTTTCAAGGGTACTGATATAAAATGGTCTGAAAGACAATTGAGGATATCGAATGTATTCGAGGTATATGAGGTTCCATATTCAAATGTGATCAACGTAATTCCAAAGAATGATCCTCAATATACAATCCCCACTACACTCAATCCGAATTTGGATGGGTTATCTCCTGTACATTTCCTCATGCGACCTTGTGTTTATCTCTTGTGTTAGAGGGGGGTCCCGACTGACTCTTACAAAACTAGACTTTGACACTCCCTGTCAGAGACTCTTATTTTTGTTTAAGTGGCCTTGAAGAGTTTCCTCTCCACACTTATTTCAAGGCCCTAGACCCTAGACTACTTGGTGAACCTTACAAACAAAAGTCTCATTGATTTTAAGTGTTAATCATTGATTTTAATTGGATTGATTTACTCGAAAGGGTACAGACGTGCAACTTATGGTGTTTACAAGAGACTTAAGAGAAGAAATAAAAACTTTAGAGCATTTGTGCCAAAATAAAACTAGGTTCTACTATTTGAAAAAAAAGACTCTTAAATCTTTGCAAATGCAAACTTTTTGAAGTAAAGTAATCCAAGATCCTAAAATGCAAGAACTTTCCTAGAATACGCTTTTCATTTTACAATGTAGATGCAAACTACTAAACTTTCAAGGAAATATCAAAGAAGGAACTTTGGAAATAAAACTCTTTTCTTTTGTAATAAATAACCTGTGCTACAACTGCAAAACAAAACGCATAACTAAATGCAACATTTTATTTTATTTTTTGAAATGCTTAGAAAACAAAACCACAAGTAATTGATACTTTTAGTTTTTCAAAGAACAAACAAGGTAAAGAGAAAATAAACCCAAGACTAACACATACCCTAAACCACTACTTCAACGTAGGGATTCACTGGAATCCATAGGAGGATCTAACACTTATAAGTTCACCCTAAACCTTCATATAAAAAAAATGAAAATAAAGAAACAACAACGGTTCTTTATAAAGTGAAAGATAAACAAAATCTTTAACCCAACCAAACACAATTAACAGAGACCTTGAAGAGTTCAAGAAGGCTTGAGAAGCACAAAGATTCTTTCCAGGAAAGAAAAAGTCTTTTTTTTAAAACCTTCCAAAACACAGAGACGCGTGTTGTGCACAAACAACCTGCGTATGTACACAAGATGTATACTATGCAGACCATGTATGTACGAGGGATATAAAGAGGACAGAGCGTGTACACCTCTGCAAAATTTCAAAAAAAGAAAAAAGGTTTGGGTAACTAACTGGGCAAGGAAGGTTGGTAGGCACTTGGAAGGTGACCAGAGATCCTAACTGACTCAGTAACTTGAAAAACTCAAAAATAAATTGAAAATATCAAATTAAACCAAAATCTCCCTCTAAGACCCTAGAGAGACTCCCCATTGGAGTCACCAATTCTGCTACGGGGAAAATTCCCCTATATTGGTTCTAAGGTAAAAACAAAGTGCTAACTCCCTTAAAAGAGAGAGAGGAAAGAGGGTTAATGAGTACACCTTTAGTCCTTGTGGTTGGTGTAGACCTCTTTCATTTGTTGCCTCCTCCTAGATCATGGATCTCCTCCCAAATCTAACCAAAAAAAGGTTAGGAATACAATGCAAAAATGTACGCAATATCTATTGATTACTTTAAAAGTTTAGACATAGATATAAATGCACAAATTAACAAAAACATGAAAACATAGAGTTTTGGGAGAAGGATGAACTCTTTTATTCAATTTCAAGATAAAAAAGATTACAACCTTTGTTGGCAACTGCTCCACGAACCAATTTCGGGCTCCTCTGTCATGGCTCCAAGTGCATCAATCCCACATTATCTTATCACAACCAACATATCACCAAGGGAAGGAGGAAGGGTTGCATAATTTGAAAGGATGGAGGGGAAGGTTGAAGCTAAAACTCAGAATGGGATGCAAATCTTGGGCTAAGAAAGGGAAGGGATTTTGATATATTTTTCTTATTCCCTTTCTCATGTTCATAAATGATTCATCAAGACCTCTTTTTATATGAGAAAAATATGGTTATTCGGTTTGGGGACGAGCTACAAGGGGTAAAATGGTTAGAAAACCCTCTATAGCCCGTAAAATCTGTCAAATTCCGCACAATTATATATTTTTTGCAATTTTTCGAGAAACATGGGATAACTAGTGCTTTCAAAAAATACAACAGCTTGCATTAATATCCAAACATATTGATGATCATTCTTCATTGGAACTATTGTCAGTGCTCGAGCTACTTCCATGAATTGGGTTATTTGGTCGAATGTTTTGTTTATTGTCTCGATTGTTTTCCTCTTCTTCAAATGATTCCATCTACAAAAATAAAAATAAAGTGTAATGAGTGTATCTATATTGGTGAGAATAATGAAAACTGAAATAAATAATATACATGAATGTAAATTGAAAAGCAACATACCATAGGAAGTATTGAGTCTTGAATGATACACATTCTTTCAAAACCAAATCTCATGCCTTATGTCAGCAACTCTTCAAACCAAATCTCATGCCTTATGTCAACAACTCTTCTATTGGAACATTTACATACTTTGTTTCCTGTAAGTTGTATACCCCATAATAAATCATAGATTTAATATAAAAGTTTTTTTTTAATTAATTATAAAATGAAAGAAGTAAAACAACATAAGATACTTACAAATTCTACAATTAATTTTTGTTATCCTAACATATACTCACAACCCTTACTTAACCCAATGTCAATCAATTATTGCGATGACTCTTCTGTTTATGTTAGCACATGTTTGAAGACATTCAAGGATGGATTTTGTAAAACAAATTAAAATATACAAAAATGACATCTTAAGTTAATGTTATAAGGAAATAACAATTACTCACAAACATGTATATCAATCTTTTTCTTCCTTGTCATCATGTTTTATGTGTTGAATGGATTCCATTTTGTTTTTTTTTCACAAGCAAATACTTGAAAAATAATATTTAATGCTAAATTGTTTATTTATATGTACCTAATAGAAAATTTCAATGATTCCATACATTTGAAGCATGTTGTTGTTAAGGTGTGTTCTCTTGTGATGCAATTATGTCCATTTATTTACCATCTGTTATAGTCCAAAATGCCTTATCTATGCATACAAGACATTGTCCCTTCTATTTGCATACTTTGCCAAAATACTGCTAAGGCTTCCTTTTAAAAAATCATTTTTTGGAAAGTGTATGTGCCCTACTGAATTGATATCATGTGTAAACACGTGTACTTAATGCTAGTTATCACGTGTACACACTGGTAAAATCATGAAGATGGTTAACACTTTTGCTTGTTTTATGACAATTTTTTGTTTTTTAATAGGTTCTTCAACTTTCGGTAAACAAAAGTATTTTTTTTATTTACAATTTTACTTTGCAGTAAAAACAAAACTTGTGAGGAAATTTGTTAGCTTCCTACTAATGATTTTTCAATTTTTTTTTATTGAGATTTGATATGTCAATTTGGCAATTGTTTGACAGTATGTTCCTTAAAAATGAAGGGAAAGATAATGAGTTATTTTTCCCCCAACAATGTATCTATTATTAAAATTTTGTTTTTGAAAAATGAAATATACAGTAACAATCTACAGAGACAATATTTTATGATGACTATAGTTTTGAATCTAACGGATGAATATTCTAATTTTTATAATTTTTTGAAGTTGACCAATGTGAAAAAAGTTACATATTTTAAACACATGTTTTCCCCCACCATGTATCTATATTAATTTGTACTTAAAAGTAAAATCTAAAAATACCCATTTAAAGAGAATGGTTTAAGGATGATGAATATAAATTTTCCATAATTTTCCACTGTGTATTTTTAGAGATATGGATTTTTCATTTCACTGAATCATAATCTCACCTAAACATATTATGAAGTGATTTTTTTATAAAATTAAATAAAATTAGATAAAAACAATGAAAATGAAAACAAATTATATTCAATGAAAGTAGATTCAATTTGTAGGAGTCTGCTACCTCCAAAGATCAAGTAAGCTAGAGAGAATTTGCAGTTTCTTGCAAACAATCCCATTTTTAGGTTTTCGGCCAAAATATTCTTTCGGTTGAAACCTAGTTTTTAACAGAATCCGTTAAAAATAAACTGTTCGTTCGAAAATTCTTTAGGCCAAAATATGCTTACTGCAGGAAAAAAACTCATCCAAAAAATATTTTACATGAATTTCTAGGGCGACATGAAGGCATCGTTCAATTTGACGTGCAAATTTTCGATTGAAAAATGTTTCGATGGAAACAATTCCTAGCAACATTTTTTCAGAGGAATTTTGGAGACCGGATTCTCACAAAAGTGTTACCCATCTTCATGTGTGTTGCATAAAATCATGAAGATGGGTAAAACTTTTGCTTGTTTTATGACCAAAAAAACTATATTTTCACAAGTTCTTCAACTTTCGGCATACAAAAGTATTTTTTTTATTTAGAATTTCACTTTACAGTAAAAACAAAACTTGTGAAGAATTTTGTTATCTTTCCAATGACTATTTTTAATTTGTTTTTTATCAAGATTTGATATGTCAAAATGACAATTGTTTAACAATATGTTCCTTAAACATGAAAGGAATGATAATGAGTTATTGTTTTCCACAACAATGTATCTATTATTAAACTTATGTTTTTAAGAAATGAAATATACTGGAACAATCCACAGAGACTCTATTTTATTATGACTATAATTTTAATCTAACGGATGAATATTATAATTTCTAGAATTTTTTGAACTTGAACAAACTGAAAACATTGTAGATTTTAAACACATGTTTTTCTACACCTTGTATCTATCTTAATTTTTATCTAAAAGTAAAATCTAAAAATACCCTTTTGAAGAGAACAGTGTAAGGATTATGAATATAAATTTTCCAGAATTTTCCATGGTGTATTTTTAGAGATATGGATTTTTCATTTCACCGAATCATAATCTCACCTAAAAATATTATGCAGGGATTTTGGTATAAAATTAAATAAAATTAGATAAAAACAATGAAAATGAAAACAGGTTACACCCAATGAAAGTAGACTCAATTTTCAAAATTTTGGTATCAATTTTGAAACTAAATTATGAGTATTTGTAGGAGTCCGCTACCTCCAAAGATGAAGTAAGATGGAGAGAATTTGTAGTTTCCTGCAAACAGTCCCATTTTCAGGTTTTCGGCTGAAATATTCTTTCGGCCGAAACCTAGTTTTTAACGGAATCCGTTAAAAATAAATGTTCAGGCTGAAAATTCTTTCGGCCGAAATAAGCTTACCACGGGAAAATAATTCATTTGAAAAAAATTTTACACGAATTTCGAGGGTGCCGTTAAATTTGACGTGCAAATTTTCGACCGAAAAAATTCCTAACATTTTTTCGGCCAAAAAATTGCTGCTAGAAATTTTGGAGACCCGATTGTCACGAAAGTGTTACCCAGCTTCACGATTTTACTTAGGCTAAAAATGAGATATTTTTTTTAATGTAATGGACGTAGTGTCCCAATTGAAAGACAAGGGGTTACCAATAAGTATCGACCAATTTTGTATGACAAAGAGCCTATTATTCATATATAATAAAATATGTTTTATTTTATTCTATTGTGTTGTCCAATGTTGCCGTGAAATGTTACATCGCTGATTAAATATATGGATGATTAAATATTGTAATGAAGGGATGCGAAATCTGATGATATAACAAATTAATCCAAGCATCATATCCAAATGCACTAATCAAAATTTAATTTATATGAATACTATTATAAGATATCTATCAATATTTTATGAACAATGGAATTAAAAAATAAAAATAATTGTGCACTTTCACGGGTCGGTGTTTCTAAAAAATGAAAATGAGAACATGTGCGTTCAATGATAAACAACACCGATGCATTTCAAGATACAACACACCGGTGCCATAATTAAATTCACACCGATGTTGATATACAAGGAATCAACACCGATCTTAATACTATTTTAACCAACCATTATAATAATAAAAACCTTTATCGATGCATTTAGTTAATAAATGGAACGATGCTTCTGTATCTCACTTTCGCCTCAGTGTGTTTTGAATATCATGCACCAGTAGGGTATGTTTTTTAACGCACCGGTGATAGTATCATAGATTCGTCTGGTGCCTTATTCCTATTAAGGCACTAGTGCATTATTACTTATCAGAGCATCGACGCCCAATATTTTTTGGACAACCCCGATGCTTTCTTGTAATATTAAACACCACGTCTTTAAGTTATAGAACGCATTGACGCTTGGTGTCATACATTCCACTGATGCATTGTTTTTATTAAAGCATCGGTGTGTTATTTTGTATAAATGCACAAGTGCCCCAATATTTTAAGATTGGCCCGATGCTTTTGGTGTAATGTAGGCACCAATTCTTTATGTTTCAGAACACATCGGTGCATATAGACCATGAAGCACACCGACTAGAAAAACATCTGCTACAACCTCCGCCCACCTAGTTTTTTTAGTTATAATGAAGTTCCGTTATAATCTACGCAAAAACATCCACTACCAAAAACAAATTTTTTCGGCGAGGTTTTTTTATCCGACATTTATTTATAACCAACAATTATTATAATAAAAAACCTTTATTGGTGCATTTAATTAATAAACGTGTTGGTGCTTCTGTATCGCACTTCCACCTCGGTGTGTTCTGAATATCATGCATCAATAGGGTTTGTTTTTTAATGCACCAATGATGGTATCGTAGATTTTCCCGATGCCTTATTCCTATTAAGGCACCGATGCTCTATTACTTATAAGAGCATCGGTGCCCCAATCTCTTTTGGACAACCTTGATGCTTTGTTATAATGTTAAGCACAACTGATCTAATTTATAGAACACATCAGTGCCTGGTATCATAGATTCCATCGGTGCATTGTTTTTATTAAATAACCGATGCGTTATTTTATATAAACGCACCGAGATCCCAATATTTTAGGATTGGCCCAGTGCTTTTGGTGTAATGTAGGCACCAATGCTTTATGTTTGAGAACGCACCAGTGCATATATACCATGAAGAGAACCGACTAGAGAAACATCTACTACAACCTCTGCCAACCTAGTTTTTTTTAGTTATAATGAAGTTTTGTTATAATCTCTGCAAAAACAACTGCTAACAAAAACAAATGTTTTCGCAGAGGTTTTTTTGACAATTTTTTCCAATTTTGTAACACTATAAACCTTCGCTATAACCTCTACTAGAGGGTTTTTTCCTTGTAGTGGTTGGTCATTTTGGCCATGAAAAGATGTTTTCCCAATTAATTTCTTCTTATTTTTGGCCAGGTATGAGGTATGATGTGAAACGATTTGTTGATAAATGCATAATTTGTTAGTATGCCAAAGGAAAGCAGCAGAATGGAGGTTTGTATCAGCCATTTCCCATACCAGACAACCTATGGGATGCCATAAGCATGGAATTTGTTTTAGTTTTTCCTAGAACACAGAGAGGAAACGATTCAATCTTTGTATATTTTGATATATTTTCAAAGATGACACACTTTGTGTCTTGTTATAAAACTAGTGAAGCAACACACATAACAAACTTGTTCTTTAAGGAGATTGTGAGATTGCAAGGATTTCCCAGGAGTATAGTTTCAGATAAAGACACTAAATTTGTTGGACATTTCTAGAGAGCCTTGTGGAAAAATCTTGGAACAAACTTATCATTTAGTTCAGCCTATCACCCTTAGACTGATGGGAAGACTAAAGTGGTAAATATAAGTTTGAGTAGCTTGCTAAGGAGTTTAGTTTATGAACATAAAAATTAGTGGGATCAAGTTTTACCATAAGCTGAATTTGCTTATAACGACTCACCCAATAGGAGTACATGAAATAGACCATTCCAAATAGTATATGGAATGTATCCAAGGGGTGTTTCTTAACTTAGGAATTTGGAAAAAGAAGAATTGAGGAGTGAAAATGAAGAATACTTTGTTGTAGACATCCATAGGTTACATGGACAAGTCAAGGAGAAACTACAAGACATCAACGAGAAGTATAAGCAGAGGGAAGATAAAAAAAGAAGAGAGGTTAAGTTTAAAGTTGGAGACCAAGTGTTGCCACATATGAGAAAAGATATATTCCCAAGGGGACAATATAACAAGATGAAGTTGAATAAAATAGGACCCTGTAAATTCCTAAGGAAATTTTCAAGCAATGCTTATGAAATAGAGTTACCACGAGATATTGGAATATCTCCAATATTCAATATTGCAAATTTGTACCGTTACAAAGAATCTGAAGCAGAGGATGGAGATGGTAGTGAAAATGTCCAGTGGATGAAGCAACTACCTACAACCAAGAAGTTGCAGATGGAAAGAATTTTTTATCAGAAGATTGCTAAGGAGACTAGGAAGAATGATTTCTATGAGTACTTAGTCAAGTGGAAAAATCTTCTCGTGGAAGATGCAACCTGGATGAGCACTGCAGAGATACAGAAGAATGGAAAAAGACTTAAAGACCTCATGGACAAGAGTCCATAAACATTTTTGTTCCACGAGAGTCTGATGCAGTAGTATCAAGTTAAAAAAACATCTTGATTTTGACCCTAAGAGGGTCAAACCATTTACTAAATGGATTTGGTTCCCTTAATTTTCAATTTCATTCCAATAAGTAGGTCGAGAGACCTATAGAAGATATCTATATTTAATTTGATTGTAATTGGTTATAATAGGTGTGTTATGTTCCTAAATTTTAGAACAGAGTGAGTGACTTGGGAGATTTGTTGAGATTTGATTGGGATCTAGTTGCTAGATCCATACAAGAGTTCATTGAGTTATATAAATTGTGTAATTTTTCTGAATAAAGAGATAGAAGGGGTGAGGTTATGATCTGTAACCATAGGATTGCAAAACTCATATACTATTTTATCTCTAGTTTTGGAAATGAATGAATACAATTAGAGTTTGAATTTTATCCCTATTATTCATGTGCACCTCAATGTCCTCCAAATTAATTTGAATGAGGAGGTCGAATTTTGATCATTAGATCTGGAGCAGAAACATTGGATTCGTTGGATCATGCTCTATAGGAGTATAGTGAGAGATCGAAATTAATTTTCGATCGTTGATCACATTCAGATCAATGATCTTCATTTCTCATTGATCGATCGAAGGCATTGAGCCAACATCGTCGGATCAAGATTCGAGAGGAAAATCAACGGTGGACAACCATTTCTCCCATGGAAGAGCATAAATGTTAAGGTCCAAGCCAATATGCAAATTAATTTGGAGTGTTGATCAATTGGACTACGTGCCACTCCTAACTTATTTAGTGTTTCGTTGAGTACATTGGAAAGACACTTTTTGGATTTGCGAAAATATCCATGGTCACAACTTCAGGTCATATGGTGTAAGGGGTCGTGCACTAGGTGACATGGTGCAAAGAGCTTATTAACACCTTCCAAATAAGCATGTGGTTTGGCATGTCAGTAATATGTTAAGGGGGATATGCCCTAAGAGCCTTACCTATTGAGAACTTCGCGCCTGGTCAAGAATTAGACCATGGTTTTAGCCTTAAATCCCGTCGAAGACTTGATGAAAAGTGTCATAAGTATGATTGACATGAGTGTAAGTTGTGTGAATTGAGCAAGGACTAAGCCCAACTGGGATTCCCAAGTGTTCCTCCCTGAATTTTGAAGAAGATAAGAGGACAAGACTTGGTAATTGGTTCAATTGGGCTATCACATAGGTATATCCCCGCACAACAAAGACTTAGTAAATAAAATACATCTTCAATACAGACATATAGTCCGCAAACATATAGCTTCCAAATATACATTTTTTTAGTATATTCTTATACAAATATTATTTATTAATTTAATAAATGTTAATTATTAATTTAATGAAAGTTAATTTGCACCAGTTCGACACCAGTACATGCACCTGTTCCAATCATCATCTACAACTACATAATTAAATTTCTTTTTAAATTCTAGTACATGCACCAGTAATTCTTGTACATCACGAGTTCCACAAACTTTCGAAATTAAATTTCCTATTAAATTTCTTAATAAATTTCCACTAATAATAACTTCTCCCTCCACTAACAATAAAAGTGTTACTCCACTAACAATAAAAGTGTTACTGAAATTTCCAATGTTTCTATGTTTTCATAATCACAATATCCAATAGAGTTATCATAATCTTAAGAGTGTTTGTATTTCATAATTACAATTCTTAATATAAAGTTAATTATCTTGCCATATCAATCAATTGTCAATTGAAGTTGAATCCAAATTGTTATAGGTTATAAATAATATATACAAACACACAACAATACATGATTCTTACTACTAAATACCAATACCAATAGAGATTGTTATAATACAAATTTCTCCACATTAATTTAGCACACTAATTTATGGCAATAATATTGCTTTTGTGGATTATCAATGATAATATATGGTTTTGAATAAATTAAAATATCTTTGATGCATGAATTACTAAATGCCAATACTAATAGAGATTGTTATAATACAAATTTCTCCATATTAATTTAGTACACTAATTTATGGCAATAATATTACTTTTGTGGATTATCAACGATAATATATGGTTTTGAATAAATTAAAATATCTTTGATGCATGAATTTTTACGCC
>JASDQU010712528.1:5963-27406 GCA_032191745.1 Picea mariana | reverse complement strand
ACCAAATAACAGAGCTCATGAAAACGCTGTACAAAAGAGGGAAGATTATACCATTACGGTTGATGGAGCTATGTCAGTTTCGAATTCACAATTGCAGTGGCAGACTCAACGTTTTTGAATAAGATTGATCCCGTGGTCCGTTGATTTTTATCATTGGGCTGTCCCTTAACCTTTCAACCAGTGAGCTTGGCTACTTGGTCCTCCAAATCATGGATTTTGGATTGTAGTTTTGGAACGTCCAAATAATATCTTTCTAACCACAGTACGCACTGGTCACAGGGTGCAGCAACCTTTTGAGCAGAAGGAGGGTTTGATGATTCCCCCAGGGTTTTGAGAGGAGGCTTTATACCGGGAAAGTCAGGGTTGTTCCGAAGACTAGGAGGTAAGTTGTCAACGAAGTCGTATGGAGTTTCGTCACCACAGAAGCCTTCTTCAGTGAGAAAACGCTCAATGCTCGAATCGGAGTCCACGCTGAGCACGATGGCCTCTGTTTCAGCAGGAGACTTAGCCTTGTTTCTCTCCATGCGAGAGATCATCCTCGAATTTTTCTCATTTCTAGCAGCAGTCTTCGCCCTAGCCTTTGTGGTTATGGGCTTAGCCACTTTATTTACAGCCATAGGTGAATCCACAGGTGGGTCGGGTTCGGGTTTAGGTAGTAGAACACTGTAGGGTACAGGGGTAGATTTACTCTCGAAAATTACAGGCTTATCGACTTGAGGAGGATTGGATTCCTCAAAACCATTACGGTTGAGGAATTCGTGCCAGGAATCTCGATGTAAACCCAGTTCATAAACAACCAGCATTTTAATTAACCCAACATGGAATAGGCAAGTATCAGCCTGATTCCGCTTGTACTTCTTGGCCATTTTAAATAAGCTTCGATGCAAATAATGCGGCATGCTCAGCTCAAAACCCATAAACACCATTAATAAACGTAGATGAAATAGAAACAAATCCATACCTGCCTTCGCAGGTGACGAATTTCTTGAGGATCATCAAAAGATCATACCAGCGGGGTTTCAACATCTTCGCAGGTAAACCTCTGTTTCAAGACCTCACTGTCCGAGACCAAAACAACAATGTCCACGGGACATCATTCACCTTATATATTTTAGACCATTTTTGTCCTTTAACAGGGAGGCTAGTCGCCAGGCTGAGAGATTTTTCGGTAAATTCGAGTTGGACATCTCCAACCTTGGCACGGAAGCCATCAAATGACAGTGCGAATTGCTGAGCAACATGGATACTAAAACCATCGAACTTCCTTATAAACGAAAGCCACCCGAATTCTTCAAGGTCACTGTATGCACCATCAAATGTCAACATCGCTTGGCATCCATTAGGTTCGGTCCTCACAACAGGAGCCATAACCTCTGTTCATGGTAGGGTTTCACACCGAATGAACAATGCACCGGGCGAATACGAGAGGGTTTGGATAGTTTGAATGCCCGTCGAGACTGATTACTACTCCATGCGTGCGAAGGTGGTGGGATTACCATCGCCACGCATTGCATTAATGATCTGTACAGGGCTTATTAAACCATAATCATTTAAACAAATGCATCAGCCAGCAAATGTGTGAATCACCACTTCTACGTGCCATTCATCAGAGTCGGAACCAACACCTCATACGATAATAACGCGCCAAGTGTTCAGTTTAAAACCAACACAGTACCAGCATTAAGTATCAATCAACATGCCCATTCTATCATTTAATCAATCGCTTTAATCACAAGGTTTACTGTTGATACATAGCTCGGGATCATATAACATTCAATGTATAAGCAAACTTTGCAAAATAGCATGCCAAGTATCAATTCGTGAAACCAAATATGATCGATTCATGCGCCTTAAAACAATCTCCATCATACCTTATGACTTGCCAATGCATTCGGTGCATATCATATATGTTTGTGTTCCAAATTCTAAGAACCATGCAATAAAAATTTGTTCATATAAGAATCAAGTGAAAGTTCATAGCAAGGACAAGAACAATATGACCAAATCCATTATAATTTTCATGAGATTATAACCAAACCAATAACTTTTATGCCCAAAGATTTAACAATGAAATATATCCAAATGCGCAATCAAGGTAAGATAATGATCAAGAACATAAGTTTGATAAAACCTACAACAGTCATATGATAAACCAGTGATCAAGTATCTTTCAGCAAATCAACCAAAGACGACGACAGTTTAATCAACGAAAGAGGTGTTTTCACACTTGCAGTTGTGAAAACTGGGTCGAAATTGAATTGTAATGGTCGCAAAAATGAGACGAATGTCCATTAACACAAAGCGAAAATGATTTGTCGTGACACGACAAAGGGTGTAGGCATCTTTTTAAGAGCAATCGAAAAAAAAATGGGTTGGCTACCAACAATGCTCTAGTCACTTTCCAAATAACAATTAAAATCAGGAACATCACAGTTCATCGTTGCATCATTGATGAAGATGTGTCCACATGCATCATGTCCAAAACTGTATGGAAGAAACATCTTTCCCTCAAGCTCATACCGTCATCCATCACTCTGAGAGATTATGATGGATGACGATCCTCTCTTGAAGGGCTCTTTCAAAATCTCCCCATTGAACTCGGGGGCAAGACTATCCTCATTGTCATTGAAGTTATCAACCCTCCACTCAATTACATCATTTTGTTTAGGTGTAGCTACATGTATACAATGAAATCTCTCACCTCTTCCATGTTTCACACAATGATGTTCCCCCACAATGGGAGGATCATCATTATAAACCAAGTTTCAGATTATGAGCCCAACCCTTCCTCCAACATTGATAAAATCCTACCCTTTGTTCACACTAATCCTGAGGCCTACCCACTCATCGAGATGGGTCTTGTAATTTTCAAAGACCCATCCTTTCTAGGGACATACCATGGAGCACCTTCGCTCATACATCCCTTAGCACAAGTATGTGTCATATCATCTAGTGGAACAGAAACTGGAGATACCCTTCCTCCCATAGAGGCTTCCTTACTATCTAACATCCCACTCGTCGCAGAGATCCTTCCTCAGGAATCCCTTGAGAACCCTCTAGGCCCCCTTGTTCCTAATTACACACTCCCCTAGGGCCACATCCCAGTTTGTGAGACAGTACCCTAAGCCATTACTCAAATCCCCTTATTTTACCCCCCACCGAGCGTACAATGTTTCCAGGTAGCTGCAATGCCTAGCCTTCCCAATATGGTGTTGGAAATTCCAGTATGGTATCTACATCCATCAGCGATGGTCACTCAACCATCCCTCCCTCCCCAAATAGAAGGAATCCCGACGCCGATTCTAATACTTACTCCCACCACACCACTCACACCCCCACTCACTAGCACCATTACTACAGCTGGGGGCAGATGAAAGAATAAAGAGCCCACCACTCCACTTCCACCTCGAGTTCAACCTCCTTGTGCACTATGTTAGAAAGATGAACACCCTACTAATAAATGCCTGTCTCTCTCTGAGCTGTGCAATTTAATTCAACTCCCTCACGTGACAACATCACTTGTGGTTTCATCCAGTTCACCTAATACTACCATTACATCCCCTACAAGAGGAAAAGGCCCGCGAACCAAATTTGTATGTGCCATTTGTTCTGAATACGACCATTACACCCACCGTTTCCCTGTGCTACCTCACTTTCGGGCTAGCAGCTGTACGACAGAGCTTTTAGCAAGAACCCCTCCCATCCGCATCATCTCACACACATGTCACTAACATACACTATGTCATGACCTCAGTCAATGAACAGATGAGATGTCCTATCTCTTTATGCGAATCACTTGATCATTTCACATATCAATGTCCTATGATCATTGAATACAAGCATCATCAATTGGCCCTTATTCCCAATCCTACCATCACCCCACCTCTGGTGACGCCAGTAGTCCACCCTACTCCCTCTATGGATATGGTTTGTACATTTTCCCCCAAGCCTGAGGCACTTACCACTCCTCCCTAGTTCATAGATAGTCTCAAGGAGGATTTTATCCCAAATGCCCCCAATTCTCCCATTCATTTCCCCAAGGAAATTTTACGCTCGAATACCATTTTTAACCTATAGTATATTGATATTTGGTTTATGTCGATCGAAGCCATGCAACCCGCTTGCATTCTTCCCCCTACTTCTTCACCAAAAGATAATCACACGGTGACAATCACCAATGTTACTCCCCTGGATCCCTTATATTCTCGATATTTCCACTCCGACGAAGACGTCCTCGAGGAATTAACTACACCTGATTTCCCATGGGATCTGCTCCATCACAGAGTGCTCTATATTTCAACGAAATCCTTTACTCTTCCCAAACAAAACCCCATATATTCAATCAAAACCAAAGATTTTCTCCCCTCAGGGCATATAGATTGGTTCAATAATCCTATCCCTGCCCCTGATGCTTTTGAAGAAGGCAACATGGCCAACATTTACCCCACCATCAAAATTGATATTTCCATCAAACTTGGAATCATAAAGGAAATCACCACCGACACTGCATGCTCTCCCAAAGAACTCATAGCTTACAAATCTTACCTCCAGGAATACCGAGACATTTTTTCCTAGTCATACATAGAAATGCCTGGCCTTGATCCCTCTATTTTCGAACATCGTATCGACACATGGCCTGATATTACCCATGTACAACAAAAGAAACATCCATTACACCCATCCAAAGAGGTAGCCATCAAAGACAAGATTGAAAAATTACACGCTGCAGGGTTCATATACCGCATCGCATATATGTCATGGGTATTAAACCCCATCCTTGTTAATAAAAAACAAGGCACTATTTGCATCTGTACCGATTTTCGTGACCTCAATCATGCCTATCCCAAAGACAACTTTCCAACACCCTTTATCGACCAAATTATCGATGATTGTACCAGCCACAAGGCTTTGTCCTTCATGGACAGTTTCTCTGGCTACAACCAAATTCAAATTCACCCAGTCGACCAACACAAAACCACATTCACTACCCCCTGGGGCACTTTTGCATATCATCTCAAGCCTTTTGGCCTCAAGAATGCCAGTGCCACTTTTCAACATGCCATGAATTACATATTTCATGATATGGCTCAAATCATCCTCGCCTACTTGGACGATCTCAACGCTTGATCCAAGAAACACACTCAACATCTTGATGCCTTATGCATTGTCTTTCATAGGTGTCATCAGTACATTATCTGCTTGAACCCTCTCAAGTGTGTATTCTGAGTCACTGCTAGATGCCTCCTTGGGTTCATCGTCTCCCAACATGGCATCATAGTGGACCCCCTTAGGGTCCAAGTGACCACAAAAATTCCCCAGTTTCGGAATTTACGCTAGCTGCAAAGATTACAAGGCAAAGCTAACATTTTACGCCGCTTTTTCCCCAATTACGCCACTTGGGAACACAGTTTCCTTCACCTCTTACGTCATGATACCCCATTCCAATGGGATGAACATTCCCAAACCGCTTTTTATGATCTCAAAGAAGCCCTCTCCAATGCCCCATTGATTAGTCCACCTGACTATGACCGTGACTATATCCTCTACTTATCGGCCTCAGCCGTCTCCATAGTAGGATTTATCATCCAATTAGGGGATGATGACTGGGAGCATGCCATTTACTATATTAGTAAAACCCTTTCAGGGCCACCCTTGAAATACAATCATGAAGAGAAACTCACCCTTTCAGTTGTCCTCATAGTCTAGAAACTGTGTCATTACATCCTGCTTCGAGCTACCAAGGTCGTAGCAGATTCCAACCCCAAGCAATACTTGCTCAGTCGCTGAAAACTTAATGAAAAATTTTCCCAATGGATCGTCATCCTTTAGGAGTACGACCTCGAATTTTCAACACCCAAGAGAAAGAAATCCTCATTCTTGCCGAACTCATTATGACATTTCCTTCTTATACTACCATTTCTCCTGCCAATACAGACTTCCCCAACGAACATCTGTTTTACATCCCTTTGGATGATCCCTGGTATGACGATCTCCTCGTCTACCTCTAAGCACAGAAGTTTGGAAACCACCTTTTCTGAGACAATCCTTGATGTATTCGACACTAGCCCCCCCGCTACCTCTTTATCAGTGATATCTTATATCGACGAGGGCTCAACACCATACTTCGTCGATTCTTTACTATCAAAGAAGCCAATAGAGTCTTGAATTATTGCTACAGTGGCGTCTGCGGTAGCCACCTCTTAGGTATGTCCACTACCCAGAAAATCATTTGAGCAGGATACATTTATCCCACATTGTTCCACGATTGCATCCACATTGTAAAGCATTGTGACAAATGTCAGCTATATGCCAAGAAAGCAAGAGCACCACCCGCTCTTCTCCACCTAGTCATTACTGTTGGCTCCTTTTGAAAATGGGGTATGGACTTTACAAATTGCAACCCTCCATCTAGAAATGGACACAAATAATCAACGTGGTCATCGATTATTTCACCAAGTGGGTTGAATCCATGCCCACCATCAACAACACCGCTGACACTGCAACACATTTTTTTATCTAACCACGTCATATCCCGCTTCGGAGTCCCATT
The DNA here is from genome assembly GCA_032191745.1 of Picea mariana. NCBI lineage: Eukaryota > Viridiplantae > Streptophyta > Pinopsida > Pinales > Pinaceae > Picea > Picea mariana. Next base: position 20,856 of record JASDQU010712528.1, on the reverse strand, counting down.
ACAATTAGTCTCTGATCATGGGAAACACTTTGAGAATGATATTTTTATAGAACTCTCCTCAAAGTTAGGCTTCTCCCATGAATTCTCCTCTGCATACTACCCTCAATCCAAAAGACAGGTAGAGGCAGTCAACAAGATCCTCAAAACCATGTTGCAACGCATGGTTAATAGACATAGGACCAATTTTCACCATATGTTGTTTTCCTCACTATGGGCTTATCACACGTCCATAAAAAATTCCACTGGTTTCACACCATTTCATCTCGTCCATGGGGTGGAGGCCACTCTCCCCATTGAGTGAGAAATCCCCACCTTACGCACCGCTATTGAGCTATTAACTGACACCGCTCCACTGGAACATTGTTTACTGAACTTAGAGTCACTAGATGAAGACCATAGGTCTTCATTATAGAACAATGAAGTAGCCAAAAAATTGTCAAAGTCCACCTTTGATCGCCATGCCCACCTTCGATCATTCAATGAAGGTGAATTTTTCCTTGCTTACTATATCTCTCACGACACCCTCGGCCATGGAAAATTCAAGTCACTATGGCATGGACCTTACATGATCCACCATTGCACTTAAAGAAATTTTACACCTAAGTGTAGCCATTCTACGCTAGGATTTTTGTAGAGTTTTGAATCTTCTTTATTCCCTCAATTCCTTTCATCTAAACTACCTTTTATGTTCTTGAGATATGCCTCCTCCATTGACCTACCACATTGATTATGCTGATGGAGCTAGCTAATGGACACAAAATCTCACTTTGGCCTCTTGGGCCCTCTATTCCCCCTCACATGAACTGCTCCACTCTAGTGGCATATGTTTGGGCTCAACAACCAATAACCAAGAAAAATACACAACTGTCATTGGCCTCCTCACCAAGGCCAATCACCATCATATCCTCCACCTTAGCATCTTATCCCAGCTCTTGAGGCATGTCGATCGAACCCACGCAACCCGCTTGCATTCTTCCCCCTACTTCTTCACCAAAAGATAATAACACGATGACAGTCACCAATGTTACTCCCCTGGATCCCTTATATTCTCGACATTTCCACTTTGACGAAGACATCCTCGAGGAATTAACTACACTCAATTTCCCATAGGATCCACTCCATCACAGAGTGCTCTATATTTCAACGAAATCCTTTACTCTTCCCAAACAAAACCCCATATACGCAATCGAAACAAAAGATTTTCTCCCCTCAGGGCATATAGATTGGTTCAATAATCTTATCCCTGCCCCCGACACTTTTGAAGAAGGCAACATGGCCAACATTTACCCCACCATAAAAATTGATATTTCCATCAAACTTGGAATCATAGAGGAAATCACCCTCGATGGTGCATGCTCTCCCGAAGAACTCATAGCTTACAAAGCTCTCTTCTAGGAATACTGGGACATTTTTTCCTAGTCATACATAGCTAGCCTTTATCCCTCTATTTTCGAACATCGTATCGACACACGGCCTGATATTACCCATGTATGATAAAAACAACATCCATTACACCCATCCAAAGAGGTATCCATCAAAGACAAGATTGACAAATTACATGCTACAGAGTTCATATACCGCATCGCATATATGTCATGGGTATCAAACCCCACCCTGTTAACAAAAAACAAGGCACTATTTGCATCTGTACCGATTTTCGTGACCTCAATCATGCCTATCCCAAAGACAACTTTCCAATGCCCTTTTATCGACCAAATTATCGATGACTGTGCCAGCCACAAGGCTTTGTCATTCACGAATAGTTTCTCTGGCTACAACCAAATTCAGATTCACCCAGCCGACCAATACAAAACCGTATTCACTACCCCCTGGGGCACTTTTTCATATCATCTCAAGCCTTTTGGCTTCAAGAACTCCAGTGCCATTTTTCAACATGCCATGAAATACATATTTCATGATATGGCTCAAATCATCCTCGCCTACTTGGACGATATCACCGCTCGATCCAAGAAACACACTCAACATCTTGATGCCTTATGCATTGTCTTTCACAGGTGTCATCAGTACAATATCCACTTGAACCCTCTCAAGTGCGTATTCTGCATCACCGTTGGATACCTCCTTGGGTTCATCATCTTCCAACATGACATCATAGTGGACCCCCTCAAGGTCCAAGCAATCATGAAAATTCCCCAGCTTCGGAATTTGCGCTATCTACAAAGATTACAAGGCAAAGCTAACGTTTTACGCCGCTTTGTCCCCAATTACGCCACTTGGGAACACAATTTCCTTCACCTATTACATAATGATACCCCATTCAAATGGGATGAACATGCCCAACCCGCTTTTGATGATATCAAAGAATCCCTCTCCAATGCCCCATTGATTAGTCCACCCGACTATGACCGTGACTATATCCTCTACTTATCGGCCTCAGCTGTCTCCGTAGCAGGATTTCTCATCCAATTAGGAGATGATGACTGGGAGCATGTCATTTACTATATTAGTAAAAACATTTCAGGGCCACCCTTGAAATACAATCATGAAGAGAAACTCACCCTTGCAGTTGTCCTCATAGTCTAGAAACTATGCCATTACATCTTGCTTCAAACTACCAAGGTTGTAGCAGATTCCAATCCCAAGCAATACTTTCTCAGTCGCCAAAAACTTAATGGAAAATTTTCCCAATGGATTTTCATCCTTTAGGAGTACGACCTCAAATTTTCAACCACCAAGAGAAATAAAGCCCTTATTCTTGCCGAACTCATTATGACATATCCTTCTTATACTACCAGTTCTCCTGCCAATATAGACTTCCCCGACGAACATCTATTTTACATCCACTTGGATGATCCCTGGTACGACGATCTACTTGTCTACCTCCGATCACAAAAGTTTGGAAACCACCTTTCCTAACATTATCATTGACATATTCGACACCAGGCCCCCCACTACCTCTTTATCGGTGATATCTTATATCGATGAGGGCTCGACACCATACTTCGTCAATTCTTTATTATCGAAGAAGCCAATAGAGTCTTGAATTATTGCCACAGCAGTGCCTGCGATGGCCACCTCTTAGGGATGTCCACTACCCATAAAATCATTTGAGAAGGCTACATTTATCCCACATTGTTCCATGATTGCATCCACATTGTAAAGCATTGTGACAAATTTCAGCTATATGCCAAGAAAGTAAGAGCACCACCCACTCTTCTCCACCTAGTCATTACTGTTGGCTCCTTTTGAAAATGGGGCATAGACTTTATGAATTGAAACCCTCCATCTAGAAATGGACACAAATAAATCAACATGGTTGTCAATTATTTCACCAAGTGGGTTGAATCCATGCCCACCATCAACAACACCACTGACACTGCAATGCATTTTTATTTAACCATGTCATATCCTGCTTCGGAGTCCCATTATAGTTAGTCTCCGATCATGGGAAACACTTCAAGAATGAGATTTTCATAGAACTCTCCTCAAAGTTAGGCTTCTCCCATTAATTCTCCTCTCCATACTACCCTCAATCCAACAAACATGTAGAGGTGGTCAACAAGGTCCTCAAAACCATGTTGCAGTGCATGGTTAACAGACATAGGACCAATTTTCACCATATGTTGTTTTCCTCACTATGGGATTATCGCACGGCCATAAAAAATGCCACTGGTTTCACACCATTTCATCTCGTCCATGGGGTGGAGGCCACTCTCCCCATCGAGTGCGAAATCCCCATCTTACGCACTGCTATTGAGCTATTAAGTGACACTGCTCCACTGGAACAATGTTTGTTGAACTTAGAGTCACTAGATGAAGACCATAGGTCTTCATTACAAAACAATGAAGCAACCAAAAAAATTTCAAAGTCCACCTTTGATCGCCATGCCAACCTTCAATCATTCAACGAAGGTGACTTTTTCCTTGCTTACTATATCACTCATGACACCCTCAACCATGGAAAATTCAAGTCACTATGGCATGGAACTGACATGATCCACCATTGCCTCCCTAAATGTGCATACATCCTGGCCTCTCCTAAAGGCCACCCTCAAAGAACCCATCAACGTGTTGTACTTAAAGAAATTTTACGCCTAAGTGTAGCCATTCTATGCTAGTATTTTTGTAGAGTTTTTAATCTTCTTTATTCCCTCCATGCCTTTCGTCTAAACTACCTTTTATGTTCTTGACATATGCCTCCTCCATCGACCTACCACATTGATTACACCGATGGAGCTTGTTGATGGACACAAAATCTCACTTCTGCTGCTTGGGTCCTCTATTCCCCCTCACATGAACTACTCCACTCCAGTGGCATATGTTTGGGCTCAACAATCAATAACCAAGAAGAATACACAACTATCATTGGCCTCCTCACCAATATCCATACACTCTCACAATCATCGATGCAATGCAGCAATGCACAAGGGTGTCCATCACCCCTATCCTCACCATGGAGCCAGACATAAATTCCTCTCAACTATAGTAGGTCCAGGCTAATACTGCTAACTGTCCATCCCTAGGTAACACGGGCTCCATTGGTAATAGGGTTCCTCGAAAAGGGAGCCCAGTCAAAAAATACACATCCTCCATCGTGAAGTGAGATGCTCATCTCGTATAATGAAACACTGCAGATCTGGACTCCACATCGAAATCAGGAACTGCACCAGGTACTCCTGTGCCCGCACTAGTGAACACTCAAAAAACTTTAGTAGCCCACAGGCTGCCAAAGGGCCCTATATGGATGGCTCCTTATTTGTCACTGCCTCTCTCAGGCACACCTAGTCCCTCTCCCTCCAATGGACTGGCATCATAAACTGGTCACCTGCATCCACAAATACAATATTTGATCAACAATCACAACCCATATAAACACCAAAATCTCCAAAAAAAGATAAGTTTGTACACCCTTCAGCTTTCCCTCAAAGGTGCGGCATTTTCCCCCACAGGCATGCACATATGCACACCTGTTAATTCCACATTTTCTCACTCATGCATGACTGTTGGTAGTACAGGAGCACACACATGCACCCCTATCACACACACAAATGTGCATCCTAGCGTGCATGTTCGCTACACAGTTTCTCACACATTCACAACTGTCAGAAACACAGCTGCGCATGGATGCATTGTTGTGATTTGAATAGGCATGCATTCCATGCACCCTTGTTTTCCTCATTTGGGCACCCCTGTGCACATCTCTCCCAATTATAGTCATGCATTTGTGTGCACAAAACATTCGATCACCTGCGCACTGGGGGTCCACCCTCACAAAAACCCCCTGTATGGCCATCCATACAAACCCTACCCAAAAAAGAATCCCTAACTACTATGCAGGAGGATATGACCACTAACCTGACACTCATTGATCCTGAATCGACTGGCTCGATCTCCTAGAATCTCCAAATCTCCTCTAAAAGTCTCTCATCCAATCACTATGACAGCAGGTACAAATGAGGCAACAATGTGGGCCCTACATCTATATATAGTACCTTTTGTCAAACTTTCATACTCAATTTCGGAAGCTTCGAGTGCTCATTTTCTGATCTATCTTTAGCCATGGGACGAGGATCCTGCCACCTACATAGTCACACTCCCTGGGCCTCCATCCATCCTCGACCCTCAGGGAACATTTTTCTCACATCACACCCAGGTACGCATGCTCATGTTCAAAATTATCACATAATTGTTATACGTTTTTTATCTTCAGATATTGTTCATGTAGGGTATTTAGTTTTAATGTTTTCAGGTACTTGGTCATCATAATTCAACACAATCCCCTTTAGGTATATGATCGAAACTGACATGTAGTCATTCCCTCTGAATACCAATTGCATCTCCTAGTCACACCCTCCGACATTCACTTGTAGGATCCTCATATTCGGCTCTGCACTACTAACACCTCCACTGTAATTCAGTACTATCACTCGATAACACTCTTCCCCACATGAGTTGTCCCATTCAAAGTTCACCTTGGCACTTTGACACTCATGCTACTTTCACCCCCTAGGGATGGGAGTCCCAATAGTCATACGCATGTTCGAGAATCATCTACATACTTATTCTCCTCATTATGATAGCATTCCCAATGGAATCCTAGGTTATATCATCATGGTTCTATTTTGACTGCACCTTCACAATATCATTAACCATCCATTTCATCCACAGTTAGTTTTCCCATCTGTAGATTGCCCCCCATTCATTTACCTCATACAGAAACCCCCCTATGGAGCCCCCACCCTCCACCTGTTTTCCACGCAACTTGCGCCCTCACAGGCCACGCCATATTGCACTGGGGCATCCATTTCTATATCTGTACACTTCTCCCAACTTATTCTTTATTCATTTGGTAATTGTACAAAACTTTTATTTCCTGCCTTTACATAGTTTTTTTTCATCACCTTTGGTGACCTTATTTTTCCTGGCTAAATCAACCCATGTCGCCCTTGGTTGGGGCATTCATTATCTTCTACTCCTGCTGACATTGTCCATAAACCCCGAGTATCCCACAATCCTTTTACCCTTGATCTCTGATTTTTTCCACTTTGTCACACCTCTGGCACAATTTAACCCCAGTCTAATCCTCCCCCTGACGCTAGATTCAGTTGCACGGTTGTTGCCACTTATCCTTCACAAATATCCCCAACCAAGGGAAGTCTTGAGTCTCACCGCATATTGCCTTCGTTCATGAACCTCATTAGTTCTTTATCTCATCTAGTGAATTTCACGAAGCCCTTTGCTTCTTGGAGTCATGTCTCCCTTTCTTTCGACATCAACATAATTTCCAGACGAGTGACAATATCTTGACTCTCATTACCTTCACAATGATGAGTCTCGGATTACACAGAGAGAACCATCAATGCTCTCTGCTGTCGTTGACCCCCACGACATTCAACTTGAACACTTTATCATGTTGTGGTGGGTCTTACTTGTGACTATTGGAGTTGTTTTTATATCTACCGAAGACCTCTGAAAATTGTTAGGCCATCAATTCTTGTGAATCCTCAACGCTTCTTATAGGTGTCATCGCCTCTTTTCAGAGTTTTTTCACCATAAGAATTGTCCTCTGCCATTATCAACATGCCACCGAGGGTGCTGCAGTCATCTACACCAACACACCACTTTAATTACTATATTACACATTTTTGAGTTACATGACATGAGCATGGGGCATGCCCGCTTCATTTGTACATAGTTTTATTTTTCCACCCCTTGTGAAAGGTTTAGGTCCTACAGGTTCCCCTCTCCATCCAATGGGTCTCTCTTGAAAATCTCCTCAACACTCTTTCTTACAAAATTACTCTCAGTAGAAGAAACATTGATGTATTTCGGCTATATGTATGCTCCTAACCTCACACATTATGACTCATCTGTTATCAGTTAAATTTTTTCCACAAATGGTTACAGGAATCCAACATCCCCAAACACTCATTAGTTCGTCCATGGCCCAAAAATGCATTTCCAAAGGGCAAAAAACTATACAACTATTTATATAATCAGCATGTGCTAAGGATACAAGGGAAGTGCGTGCAGGTGCGACAGTCGAAAAACTATGGAAAAATGCACATGCGCCCGTTGTGCGACTGTGGACGCAAAAAACCATGCACACCTCAGAACGATGCATTTATGATTTTGGTAGGCCTTCCACCCACTTCTAGTTCATCTCTTGAGTCGATTTGACATCCAAATCCGAGTTGAATCCGAGTGGGGGGTTGTTCAAAGACCTAAGGGTTCCCTAAAGAGTGCCTTGTTCACACTAAAGACTGGTTGAATAATGCCTCAAAGATTTGCTATAAAAAGAGGCCATGGGTGCACTATATTTGCAAGGGATTCATTTGTATTGTTATGCTTCCTATATTCTCTTGGAGGATCCTCTTTTCTCATCAATAGAATACAAGCACCATTTCACTTATCCATTCATATCACCTCTTGAGTGAATGACCTTTGGATTTATTCACCATTTCCTTCTAGTTTTCTACTTGTAAGAAGAGCTCAATCATTGGGGGTTCAAGAGACCTCCCTTGGAGGAAAATGGGACCCATAAGTCTCCCTTTCTCTTTGGTGTTTTCCCACTAATACAACTTATCCATTAGTGGCATGCATGTTGTTTATTTTTTGTTCTATTTCCCTTATGCACTCTAGTTTAGTTTCTTTTATTGTTATTAGCTTAGTTATTTTTTTATTTTTTATGATTGATGTTTATAACTCTTACATTCACTACTGTCTTGTCTAGCTAACCCAACTGGACTTGTAAGCATCCTTATTTTTCTCATTTAGGTGACGAAAGGGACACAACAGTTAGATCTGGTATTTCACATGCATGAATATAATGACTGCTATAATTAGATGTTAGAATGAATAAATAAAGATTATATGATAAAACCATATATCTCCTCTCATTCCCATCTTGCAAACACCTTAATATTGCAGCCACCCATAGAGCTATCTCGGGTGAGACAACACAGTACACCCTATGTGTTGTGTTTCCTTCTGGTTTACGAGGGGGGTCGATAGTTTTAGAGGGAGTTTGTTGGGAGCTTGCTAAGTCTGAACCTGGGTCAATTGATGACAGTGAGGTCGAATCATGGTAATTGAATAATAAATTAGAAGAGTAAAATCTAACATTCATCAACCATATCCTTTTTCCATTCTTCATGTTTTATAGCCTCTTTATAAGTGAAAAATTCAGTAAAATCATTGACCATTAAGGAAACATCTTCCTGCATTCTAGTGGAACTTCTTGTACCTATTTTGTTTTGTTCATCTAATATTACATCCTTTAGAATTTAAGTGGCCCACTTAGGCATTCTATGGTCATATGGAGTTGAATATTTTTCTTCTAATTTTTCATGTGAAGAAGAACCATTATGTGAATATTTTTCTAATTCTTCACCACTTCTATTTTTCGGTGAAGTCCAATCCATTTCAAACCAATGCTCCTTACTTGGTTTATTTTTCTCCCTATTTTCCTCATCTATTTTTTTCCCAACTTATTGAGAATGCTTTCAATGTCAACAACATATTTACTTTCTATTTGATAAAAAATTACATCCTGACACGCAACAAACTTACCATTAGATAAGAGTCGATATCCCTTATTCTCATCAAAATTTTCAATCATCATACAATTCATACTATGAGATGCTATCTTAGTCCTCTTTTCTTTAGGAACTAAATCATGCCTTATTGAACCAAAGACACAAATATGCTTAAAGTTTGGTTTAAAACCATACCGAGCTTATAATGGTGTGATTCCATCCAAAGAAGCAGTGGGAGATAGATTCCTTAAATAAAGTGTAGCATGAATTTCTTCAACCCAATATGAATAACCCAACCCTTTAAATTTCAACATAGATATCTCCATACCCATCAAAGTTATATTCATTCTTCATATCACTCCATTCTACTGTGGAGTGTAGGAATTATTAAATTTCCTTGTAATTCCTTTGTCCTTGATCTTTTTTTGGAATTCATTTGAAGTGAATTCCCCTCCATTGTATGTCCTCAAAGTGGCTATTTTTTCCTTAGTTGATTTTTCAACGAGGTGATGGGAACTCTTGAATTTATCAAATTCCTTTCATTTCCCTTTCAGGAAATATACAAAATTCATTCAACTAAAATCATTAATGAAAAGTAAGAAATACTTCCATCCCCCAAGGCATGTTTCTAAAGATCCACAAATGACATTGTGGATAACTTGTAAATATCCATGATCTAGTTGAGAATGATTCTCCATTTTGTTTTCCATAAATACAAGCTTCATATATTTCATTTTCCCTTTTAAAGGTTTGTATCCCTCTTACAATTCCTTGTTTTTGAAATTGGGAAAGACTCTCAAAATTCAAATGTTCATATTGAACATGCCATAATCTTATGGGTGAAATCCCGAAATCAATTTCTCCTAAAAAATATTTTTTCCTAGGAATTACTCTCTCTTTCATCCTTAGAATCATTCCATCTTCATAACATGTCATTATTGTTTTGAGATTTTCCTTTGTTTATTTGATTTTAACCAATCAATTTTCCATGATAATTTGATGCTTGATGTCAGTAGAAGCATAAATTTTTTAATGGCACTTCATGTTCAGAGGAAGCTTTAGTATTGGATTTTACTCTATCAGAGAAACAAGACTACCTGGAACCCATATAATGGAACCATAGGACTTAACAATAATTATATGAAGTGGGGAAAGGTTGTAAAAATGGAATTAGGGATTGTATGTTGTAAAAGGAGCTTAATATAGGATACCCTAGGCTTAAATTATGCACATGCGAGATCACACTTGAGTCAAGCGCTTATGTCAGTGACTAGGGGTTGGAACTGAGTGTCGAGGACCAACATTTCCATGCACATGGTCAATGAAATGTGATCAATGACTAATATTTTGATTCATTCCTCCTTACATGATCAATGATGCACAACATGGCTCATATTCGTAACTTTCTCAAGATTTAATGATATTTGGGCATGTGAGGGGTGGTTCTAGAACATGCTATGTGGCTTCGAATTATTGGGTTTTCATGGCTTTTTCTTATGAGTAAACCACTCACATTCCCATGTGATACTACTGGTGGTGTTTTATAATCCACGCATAGTCAAGTATCCACTTGGTGTTGACTGGTGGAAGGAGGTGGACCACTCCAGAATGTCTAGCTTTCCACTAGGACATGACATGGTCCGACACCTAACTAATGATTGTTTCCTAGTCATAATATTCCATGAAAGATCCTAGAAATTATTATGGATGATAGGGAGACACATAGACCAACCAAACAATATTAGTCATGTCATACATGCCACCTGGGAATCCACTTTGATCCAGGAGGATCTAGAACACTCAAAAGTGATATAGGAGGATCCAAAATTCTCAAAACTTGATCTTCTCAGATGTTCTTAAAAATTATTTCATTGCTTAGAGGTCAATAATGTATTTCCGATGGTGAAAATTGCCTCAAAAGGAGTTTGTATGAATAAGTTATGGTCAGTCAAATTTTTTGTCAAAAATGGCAAAAGTCAAAGAAGGCGTGCAACGTGGAAGGCCACTAGGATGCCATGTGGCCTGTCTAGCTGATAGGAGGATGTCATGTGGACTTATAAAGTTGAGATGGAAACAATAGAGGATGCCACATGTAACTCACTTTTGGAATTTTCAGGCACCCATGTGGACCAATAAAAAAAGTTCCACATGTCATCCATACAATGATGTCGTAAGTATGGTCAGCAGGGTGAGGTGGACCAATGGGAAAGTGGAAATTTCGTACATGTACAGGTGGTAGATGAAAAGGAAGGATGTTTACTATGCATATAGGTGGACCAATCAAAGATTTCCATGTGGCACTCTTTGGTTGGCCAATAATGGCTAAAGAGCATAAAGGTTGTTAGGTTGAATGGGTTTTGATGTCTTGACACACACATCTAATGTCTCTCTGATGCCTATAGTTTTATAATTTTAAGAATGGAAGGTATCCTTCCATCTCATCAACAAGTCCCTAATATTATGCAACTAATACCCACAATAGTAATCGCAGACGTTACAATCGAAACCTCCATATATATGATGATCTTCCTAAATCCAAGTAATTGCTCAATTAATCCTTTATATTTCAATTAGTGAAAACAAACCCTATCCTTATAGAATCCAAATAAACCATGCTAAATTATATTAATTCAAAGTTTAGGGAACCCACTCCCTTAGTAAATGTCAATACCTTTAGGCCCAATCAATAGGGTTGATCTTGGAGGTGAAATGCTCCTCAATCAGATTATCAATGTTGAAAATGTTCATGATCTCCTGATCACGAGTCTTCATTTTTCAATGTCTTCCTAGATCCAAAATCCTATTTTGTTGTTCACCATTCATCGTTTTTCTTTATTGGTGCTTTGTTGTTGTATACAATCTTCAAGGATCCCATACTTTACTCTGTTGTTGTGCAACATCTCTACTTTATTTAGTAATTTGTACTGGAATTTTGTGCTTCCTCTTATTTCTATGGTATATCTTATTGGAAACCTCCATCAACTACTTCCATAGCCCCTCAATGTCTAGCATTGTCTTCTGTTGGTATACACCACTGCTGCAATTTATCTACTACAAATTTCCACATAAATTTTGTATGGGTACTGCCATCTCTTGGTCTTCACTTCCCTGGTTGTCCTCTACTTCTTGAGAACACTTATCATCAAATAGAAACTTATTCAGACAATATTTCATATCCTTAAGATGCATACTTAGTCTATATCATTTCTCAACAAAATTTTATTCTTGGAATTTATTTAAATGACGGATTTTCTACAAACAATTTATACCTTCCTCCACAATCATGCACCAATATTCATCAACACCATCCTCATCTATTGTCATTTCTCCCCTGTAAAGCTCCATAATTGTATCATTGTATCCTTTCATATCTCTTTCCAATATTCCATATACTTCATCATCTGAAGTATCTCCAAGCCAACAATTCATCCTCCTTGCATCTCCATCGTCTGCATCCTTTGAGAATGCATGAATTCATCGTCCACAACTTCCAAGAGACATTGTTATTTGTTTATTTGACATGATAGAATTTAGAATCTATCTTGCTCTTATTCCTTCATGAGGAAATTCTTCCTTGAGGACAAATTCAAGTGGCTTCCTACCTTCATGACCTATAAGTCCTACAAACATACAGAAATCATTAGTTTTAATAACATGAGACTTCTTAGTCCCCTTAGTTGCCTCTAGCATCCTCTCCTTACGATGGAACTAACTTTATATGATCTTCATGAGGTATATACTCTGAACCTCATCTTCCTCTCCCAGCATTACACCCTTCTCTAGTTCACAACAATGAATTGTTAGTAATGTCCCCAAGGACCCTCTATACTCAACTTCTTTGAGTTCTTATTTTTTATCCAAGATTTCATCATGTTCTTCTGCTTCCTTGCACTCAATTGATTAACAATTCATCTAGATTTCCTCTTCATTCTCCAACCATATATATGGTTTTCCTCGGTCTTCTATAGAAACTCTATAATTATACTGAGTTTTTCCTTCAACTCGACAAATTATTTTTCAAGCTCTTATTGAATCATCATATTGTCAACTGCTTTGGCATCTGTTGGGCCTGAGATATGATCAATTTTATGACAGTTATTAGACACTTTTTCCGAATGTACATATGGTCTTTTCATGTTTTGAAGGAGATTTTTGAAGAATTTTATGCTAAAACAATATGATCTACACCATGTATGTATGATTCTTGTTTAATGTTGATATTGATTATATTTCATCACGTTTTATGCTCCCAAGGATATGATTCATGTTTTTTGGTGTTACAGGGAAAAAACACATCACGTTTTTTCTTTTGACACTCAGTCTGACACTCCTTCCAGTACTCGATCCGGTACCCAATTGGGCACTACGTCCATCACTGTGTCCTGCACAAAAAAGATGGGCGATTTGGTAGTTATGGTATTAGAAACCAATGGTGGGTGAATCAGGAACATGGGTTTTGCTCATTCTTTCCCCCTCCAACTACTGAACTCTCAACAACTCAGTTTTGGTTGTTAAACAAGGCGATTATTGGCTCACTCCGTTTCGGTAGTTAGGGCATCATTTAATGTACATTGTCAAACGTAGAAGTGGTTCAAACCTCTTGTGGTCAACCACTTGGTCTGTAAACATTATAAATACCACCATGGTGGTCAGATAATTGTTCAAGGAAGTAGAAGAACCAGTGTGATAGGAAAAACATGATTTTACTTTGTTTTGTTATTTTCGCTACGAGATTATATAGAAACTGTGTTTTTCAGTTTTTATGGTGAAATCGAATTGCTGAGTTTGTGATGTGATTTTAGGAAGTGACCACGAATTGTTGGGGGGGCACTAGTAGTCTAGTAACTGTTCTTTAGGCTATTTATGCATTTCATATCTTAGTTGTCTCTTTCATTTTGTGTACATGCATTATCATTTTGTTAATTAGTTTGTTGTTGTAGTTTAATTTCTTTAACTCTCTTTTGCAAGTTAGTATGAAGGATTGTGTTAGCATGCATTGATCTTGTAGTTAGGAAAGATTTTACAAATTCCTAGACTAACCCCGTGTGCAATTAGATGTTAGATTGTATCTTATTTATGCCATTAGAATTAAATTTAAAACGGAGTTTGAAATAGAATAGAACAAAGTTTTATTTCATGTCTTCTTTAACAAGGATTTGATGGATGGATAGGGTTAGATTCAGTTTTTAATTATAGATTTCTTATTCCATTTTTAAATAGATCTTTCTTAATTAGTTGCCGACTAATGTATTTTTTAGTTTACTTTTTAATGTCATGTTTTAATTTCTGTTCTTAAGCATTTTCCTTATTGCAGTTTGAATTGTTAAGATAGATATTGCATAGTTTCATTTTATGTAATTTCTTTCCTAGAATTAGATTGAAATTATATTTATTATTTAATGATTGAATTTAGTATGAATTTTTCTTACATAGTATAGAAGTACAATTATGATCTCGTTATATTGTTGATGGTTAATAATTCATGAATATGCAGGGTAATTAACATTGTTTCCGTAATGGCTAAATTCTCATTGGATTGTTTAATCTATACCTTTCACTTTGCTATTGAGATCAATGTTGATCTTATACCACTTGAATTATCCTTTGTTGTCAAGTGTCATTGAGATATCATACGACACCAGAGACATTCACACAACCACCAACACTATATTTGAGTTTTCATAGGTTAAAATATAGTTTCTTTCTTTCATAGATCAAAAGATAATTTCTTGCTTTTGTAGATCAGAAGATATAGTTTCTTTCTTTCATAGATCAGAATATAGTTCTATTGTTTTAGTTGGATAGATAGTCTTTTGCTTTGATAGGTTAGAGAGAAGTTTTCTTATCATAGATTAAAGGTTAGTTGTTAGTCTTTCTTGCTTTCAATTAAATAG
>JASDQU010712527.1:4883-27412 GCA_032191745.1 Picea mariana | reverse complement strand
TGGGTTAACCCTAAAATAAGGAAAGTGGGCAAAGTGACCTAGAAGATGTTTTTAAGGAAGCTACTTGGAGAGTATAAATAAGAGGCAAGGCTTTCTCATTTAAATCACACTTGAGCATATTGAATACCTATAGGTTTCTAAGGTAATCAAAGGATATCTAAGCTGAATTTTCGAGGGAAGGTGAAGAAAAGAAGGCCGGAATTCAAGGAAGGATAAATTCTTTTGATGATGCTTTCTAAGGTATGTTATTTATAGGTCATCTCACCATTTTCACAATACTTTTTTTTCTAGAATGATTCACACTATGAAATAGATATTCCATTGAGGAAACATATCCAAGTATCTGTGGTAAAAAATTTATCTTGTGGGTCGTTATACTTTTGGAGTTACACTTCGTGGAAAATAGGGTTTGTGGCTAGTCCTGAAACTAGTCAAAAACAAGTGTTTTGGGTAAAAAAGTCATAACTTCTTCATAATAGATCCAAATTCAGTAATACCAAATGTGTTGGTTATATTACAGTCTTTAGTATGTTTTGTAACAGTTTCAGATCGATTTAACAAATATTTTGTGTGGGGCATGCTCTACAAGGTCGATCTATAGAATAAGACAGAATTCAACGAGGTATGTCATTTTTGCTATAACTAATTTTATGAGTTCCAAGTAGTGACACCTGGAGGAATTGCATAAAAAAATTGACTAACATTGTATATCAGTTTCAGATATTTATTCATTACAGGTACAAAGTTATCATTATTTCAAGTCGGGGTTGTTGACTAATCCAAAACTAGTCATGTGAGACTAAAGAAAAGCTTGATGTAAATGCTAGTCTCTTTTTGTTTAAAGTTAAGAAAGGTTTGCAGGTATGTGATCATATACATCAGGTCTATTATAGAGTTATAAATCATATTTGGATGATGAAATTGATGAGGGCTTTTTGTTGAGGTACAAGTTGGGTACATGGTTGAGACAAGTTGTTGATGAGTTGGCACATGCATGAGGTGTACAGTTGATGATGTTGGTACATATTGATAAGTCATAGTTGATGAGTAGTTGACACATGATTGGTACATACTTGGAACATCATTGGTTTCACTTTTTTATGGTACAGGTTGATTACAGATTGTTTGGTACAGGTTGGTGCATGGTTGATGCACTTGTTTATGGTACAGGTTGGTGCATGGTTGATGCACTTATTTATGGTACAGGTTGATTATAGGTTGAGGTACAGGTTGATACATGGTTGATGCATGGTTGAGGTTTATTGGTACAGGTTTACAACGGTATATCTCACAGTGATAGTGTGACAGTGGTTCCATCATTCTACTTCTACTTTAGGGCGGTTAGACGGGGCAAGGACAGGTGGTTCTAGCCACCTTCCAGTTGTAGTCGGAGAAATTAGGGGATTGTAGCCTGCTTTTGGTTGTAGCCAAATAATTGGGGAGTTGGAGCTTCCCTTAGTTTGTAGTTTGAGAAACTAGGGGGTTAGAGCCTTCTTCCAGTTGCAAATGGAAAACAAAGGAAGTTGGTGCTTCCAATGAATGTAATTCTTCAAGACATATAAGAAAAAACATTATGTGGTTTTCTTTCGATTTGGGCTTCCACGTAAAACATTGGTGTACTATGTATGTGTGTGATTGTTCATTCCTTATTGCTCATTATTGGATAATAATTCTACATTGATATAAAACTTGGATTATTTGGAGAAAAAGTATTATAATTACGATATTAGTGATTCACCCCCCCTCTCAGTAATCCAACAATTGGTTTTAGAGCAGGTTCCTTCAGAAAGCAATTTAACCACTGAAAGGTAGATCATGGAGAGTACCAACTCATATAAAAATGGAATACCACACTTTGATGGATATAAGTATGGTTTTTGGAGCATAAGGATGAAGACATATGTACAAGCACAGGGGTTTGAAATTTGGTAATCAATTGTAGATGGATACACAGTACCAATAGTTCCACCAATAAATGACAAAGCAGTGAAACTTGGTCAGAATAATTCCAAAGCTACAAATGCACTTTTGAATGGTCTCAGTGAAACATTATTCACCAAATTTGCACATTGTAAATCTGCTAAAGAGATTTGGGACAAGCTTCGAAATATTTATGAAGGAGATACAAAAGTCAAAGAAGAAAAACTTCAAACTTATAGAGGTCAGTTCAAACAACTAAAAATGAAGGAAGATGAGAATATTGCAGCCTACTTCTTAAGAGTTGACGAAACAGTGAATGCAATCATAGGATTAGGAGAAGAAATCGAAGAATATGTAATTGTTCAAAAGGTACTAAGATCTCTTCTTATGAGATTCAACCCTAAGATATCAGCACTAGAAGAAAGATCAGATCTGAACTCAATAAGCATGGATGAACTGCATGGAATCTTCACAACATATGAAATGAGAACTGAACAGGAAAATCTAGATGTAAAAGAAGCAGCCTTCAAAGCATCCAAAAGATCAAAGCAAAATAAAAAGGAACAAGACGAATATAGCAGTAGCAGCGACGTCTTGGAAGATGATGAAGAAGTGGCCAACTTTGTCAAAAGACTGAACAAGGGAAACAATGGTAGGTATAGAGGTAGGCCTCCTTTAATTTGTTTTAATTGTGATGGTATTGTTCATTTTTCTAAAAAATGTTCTCATAATAAAAAGAGAAATGATGAAGGTTACTCAAAAGGAAAACACACATATAAAGGAAAAAGTATTGTTGGGAAAAACTCCCTACGGACTAGCAAATAGAGTTCAGACTTTGCATGCAGATATAACCGAAGAGAAATTACTTTCTACCTTCATCCCTAGATTTAAATCCCCTTTTCTTAGTAAATGCATGGAAAGATCAACCTACCTCGTTCCCAGCGTTTTATGTCGATCCTCCGTTGTGCTTGATTACTCGTTCGCAATACTCCTTCCAAAGCTGACCTGCATCCAAGACAAGCAACAAATATGCATGCATACTACTTATATACTAATGGGATAGAAATCCAAAACATGTATTAATCAAACCATAAAAAGTTTATGAATTGGGACGGGAAAAGTACTTTCTTTATTACTTTGAATGAGTCAACTTACAAAAGTTGAGACCGGCCACCACTCTACGAACCTGATCCTGGGCTCCTCTTCTTCTATCCTTCAACTGCTTTGCTTTGAATCTCCTTTGGCACAAGGAAAGGCTAAAGGGTTGGGACAATGGGAATACGTAAATGGGCAGAGTTTCTTTGCTATATTTTTCCTCTTTCAAATGGGACCCCTACCCCTTCTTTTATAGGTTAGAAGGAGCTAGGTATTTGGACAAACCCTCGACCATGCATGGCCGGGAGTTTCAGTTAACTCACCCATAGATTTTTGTTCCATCGGAAACTTTTCTTTTTTCGTGCTTTTGTAGGTACACGCGGGTTGTTTTGGGTCAGCCAGCGTGTACATGCATTCAGTAATGGATTAGGGCACGTGGGCCTTTATAAAAGAGGATTTTCAAAGAGTTGTTCAGCAGTGCTTTGGCAAAGAAGGGATGATGCAGGAGCATCGCCAACTCATCAAGCGAGCCTGCACATCAAGTGGAGATCAGCTGGATAAACAAACTCAAATTTTTGAAAGTGCTTTGGGATTTTTAGCACAAGTCTTTAATGAACCATTTATGAAAGAGCGCCTTTTGTATATTGTATCAGACCTCGAGCTATACGCTCTTGTCTGAAGTAGATAGGAGGCATTTAATCTAGTTAATGCTAGTAGATAGGATTTAAGTCTAGATTTGATAGTTTAGAGTTCGAGAGGGAAAATGGATATAGACACCCTCATTGTACCATTGTAAAATAATGGAAGCATTCATGAGAAGAGAAGAGCAAGCAGAGAATATTGTATGAAGAACACCCATGTATAAGCCTTTGAATTAATAGAAGAAAATTCTGATTCAAACTCATGGTTGGTGTTGTTTTCTCTGTGTATATTGTTTTTGTGCTCATGAATGTTTGCTTCTGGTTATGCATTTGCTTTGTATATGCTGTGCATGTGATTTCATGTTTCAAACTGAAGTCTGAAGAGGAGATGGAATGAGTTTCAATTGTTTCTCTGTCTGAGCCAGGAGATTCCTGCAAGGTGTGCAGTTGAATTCATCTGCATGGAGTGCATTGATGAAGGCTCAATAGTTTAACTTTTGTTCTCATTTACCCAGAAGTGGATTTGGGGTTGTTGAAGCTGTGCAAGGAGTGCACAGGTTGAAGAAGAAGTCTCAGTTGTAAATCTGAGCAAAGGAAATCGAGGACTGCTGCTGTAGGTGTGCGCAGATTCAAAAGAAGTTCAAACACTTGAAGTGGTTGCAGGGTTTCCGCAAGGAGTGCGCACAAAGAGATCTCTTTTCTTAGAGACCAAGAAGTGTGAAGAAAGCTCAGGAGGAAGAGAGGTCTTCATAATTATTGAAGGGTTGCACAGGAGATTTTCGTGCCAAGAAATCCCCAAGGGGAAAGGAAATCAATGGTCAAGATCTACAGGGGAGATTGATAAAACCCGTCAGTTGTTGGATCTCGCGGAGGTGCGAGGAGGTTATGACCACACCTGAGCCGAGCTCGAAGGGTCGGTGCGTCATTGGATCAGTGGTTGTTTTCCCGATAGCTGTTAGATATCGGGAAGTTGCACCGGGTTTAATCCCTAGTGTGCAGAGGAGGAGTCATCGGGATATCAAGGTCATCGGGATTTTGTTAAGTCAGAGAATCGGGACCTTGTGGTTCTCAAAATCCCGAGGAAGGATCTCAGCCATTGATCTTGGCAGGACATGTGTCAAGGAGCCATGGATCCATCGGAGTTCAGTTCATCGGAGAATCAGAGTTTTCGAGGACATAGAACTCTCGCATATTGGAATCACGATCCGCGATTTCCCGACGGGAGGTTTGAACCGTCCATCGGCGAGGATGCATGGCAGGAGATCCTGATGAGTCAGCATTTGGAGCATCGGAGTTTCCGGAGTCGTGAAACTCTTGCACAATGAAATCGCAATCCGCGATTTCCCAACACAGCCGAAGTCGTTTGATTTGAGGGATGTGTGTCAGGGGATCCCAAGGAGTTGGGGTTCAGCATTTCGAGGTTTCCAAAGGCAAAGGAATTGTTGCATCAGAAATCACGATTTCACGATACCCGATAGAGCGATGAGGAAGCGGTGACGTGGAGGAAAGCGTTCACACGTGATACCCGAAACGCGACGATCCCACAGTCTTAGCACTTCAATGGAGGACAGGTGTTGGAAGGTCGAGCCTTGTAGTGGGCCAACGCTAGGTGGCATCGGGAATCAAAGAGTCGGAGATCCCGAGGGCATGATTTCTACGCATTTCGATTCTGCGAATTGCGAAATCCCAATAGGGGAAAGGACTGTGGTCTTATAGACCAGCAGGTCACATGCGAAAACAGTTAGCCGGAGGGGGCTAAAGGGTGTAGTGAGTGCTATCAGGGATCGGGAATCAGGGATCCATGAGAGCAGTGGATCACGACAATGCAAAGATCGATTTCCCGACAGGAGTAAGGTAAGCATTCGAAGAATATTCATCGGGGTTTCGGGGATTTGTAAGACCCGATCTCGTGAGTGCAGGACTCGTGATCACGCGAGGCCCGATTTCCCAATAGGACAACAGGGAATCATAAAGAGCGTTATATGGGTGTTGAGAACTCCCAATAAAGGGGTTTGAAGAGCAATTTAGTTCTTCGGGCCTAGGGAAAAGAAGGTCCTAGTGGAAGCGGACGTTCCCTGGTGGCGCGTTTGCGTCAGAGTGGTATCAGAGCTAAAATCTTGTTTGAATATTTCAGGCAAGGGAGCCAGAGAAAAGGATTACTCTGATACACGCAGAGTGGTATCAAAGACGCACAGCCAGTGCTGGGGATCTGAGTGACTCCGAAGACGAAGTTGAAGCCGAACAACAAGGAGAAGTTGCAGCCGAAGATGCAGCAAACGAGTGATTAATTAAGGCTATCGCCCGGATGAGTTCAAAAACAAAGATGGACATCCCAACTTATGAAGGGAATTTGGATGCAAAAGAGATTCTAGATTGGATTAGAGCTCTTGACACCTACTTCGATTATGAGGATATCGAAGAGGATAAGAAGGTTAGGCATGCTATCACAAAATTGAAAGGACACATAGCATTATGGTGGGACGAGATTCAAGCGGACTGACATTCCAAAGGCAAGCAAAAGATCAAAAGCTGGGATCGAATGATTGCGAAGATGAAGGCAAAGTTCATCCCAAGGGATTATCAAATCACACTGTTCAGGAGAATGCAGAACCTGAGACAGAAGCTGATGACAGTGAAGGAGTATACCGAGGAATTCTATAAGCTAAATATCAGAGCAGGTCATCGGGAGAGCGATGATGAGAAAGTTGCCAAATATATGAATGGCTTAAGATACGATATCCAGGATGAGATGAGTATGACAACCATCAGAATAGTGGAGGATGCGTATCAGATGGCGTTGAAAGCTGAGGAAAAGCTAAGCCGTAAGCCAGCATAGTGAGGCCGAGGTAGGAGCCAACCAAAAGGTAAGTCAGTTGCCCAAGATAGGTTCCAGAAATCCAAGGATGACTGGAAAAAGCCTCAGACTAGAGCAGAAAGAGGTGGAAGTTCACAGCGAGGCCAACATGCTGAACAACGAAGGCAGCAGACAGAACAGAGTGGAGGATACGCTGATAATAACACATTTCCTCGTACCAAAGGTAGAGGAAGAGGTCGAGGTGGATTCATCACATGCTTCACGTGTGGAAAGAATGGACACAAGGTAGTTGACTATCCAGATAGGAAGAAGGATGGAGGAGAAGCTCACATCGCCGAGGCACAGAGGCGAGATGCTGAAGCAGAAGACACAGAAGACGGAAGGTCATTGATGATACGTAAGGTTCTCTTAACATCCGAGAAGGAGGTGGAGGACACAGCTTAGAGAAACTGACTTTTTAGAACCACATGCAAGACCAAAGACAGGAAGTGCAAGGTTATTATGGACAGTGGAAGCACAGAAAAACTCGTTTCAACCGAGATGGTGGAGAAACTAGAACTGGAGACGACTGATCACTCGAGTCCATATAAAGTTTCATGGCTACAGAAGGGACATCAGGTTAGTGTCACTAAACAGTGCTTAGTTGACATCAAGATAGGAGGATATAATGATAAAATACTATGTGATGTTATTCCTATGGATGTATGTCATTTATTGCTAGGAAGACCATGGCAATATGACAAGAACATAATTCATGATGGGAAGATGAATACGTATACTTTGGAGAAGAATGGAAGAACACATAAGCTACTTCCAATTAAAGATAAAGAAATAAACCCAGAACCAAGAATTATTGTACTTCTCATGAGTGGGAAGGAACTTCTGGCTGAAGTAAAGAAGAAGGAAGATCCACAATTCTTTGTGGTCAGGAAACCAAAAATTGTTCTGACCAGCACAAGAGTGGATGATTTGTCGAAAGAAATTCAGAAACTGCTGGAAGAGTTCGCTGACATTGTGGTAGACGAATTACCTCATTCGTTGCCGTCGATGAGGAGTGTGAGTCATCATATAGACCTCATACTAGAAGCTAGTTTGCCAAACAAAGCTGCGTACAGGTTGACGCCGCAGGAAAATGAGGAAGTCAAAAGACAGGTGCAAGAACTATTGGATAAAGGACTGATCAGGGAAAGTTTAAGTCTGTGTGTCGTCCCAACGGTACTGAGTCCAAAGAAAGATGGAGGTTGGAGAATGTGCACTGATTCCAGAGCCATTAACAAGATAACCATCAGGTACAGGTTTCCATTGCCATGGATGGATGACTTGATGGACTGTTTAAGTGGAGCCAATTTTTTTTCAAAGGTTGATTTGAAAAGCGGATACCATCAGATTCGCATGAAGGAAGGCGATGAATGGAAAACAGCCTTCAAAACCAACGAAGGGTTGTATGAATGGCTCGTCATGCCGTTTGGCTTGACGAATGCACCAAGTACATTTATGAGGCTGATGAATGAAGTACTGAAGGAATTCATTGGTAAGTTTGTCATTGTTTATCTGGATGACATATTTATTTTCAGTAAAACAAAGGCAGAACATTTGAAGCATTTAGCTGCAGTAATGAAGAAGCTACTGCAAGAGAAGTTGTTGATCAACATGAGGAAATCTTCATTTATGAAGACAGAACTCATTTACTTGGGATTTGTCGTATCGACAAATGAATTAAAGATGGATCCAAGTAAAGTGGAGGTAATTAAAAATTGGCCATCACAGAGAAATATTTTCGAGGTGAGAAGTTTTCACGGACTGGCTAGTTTCTACCGAAAATTCATCAGGAATTTAAGTGGAATTAGCGCAGCAATGATGGATACTGTCAAGAAAAGACATAAATATTTTCATTGGACTGAAGAGGCAGAGAAGAGCTTCAATCTGTTGAAGCGAAATATCACGGAACAACTGGTTTTGGTGTTGTCGGATTTTACGAAAGTGTTCCAGGTGAAATGTGATGCAAGTGGCTTTTCCATAAGAGCGGTCTTGAGCCAAGAGGACAGACCAATTGCATATTTCAGCAAGAAGTTGGATGAGGCAAAAGTAAAGTACTCCACATATGACAAAGAATTTTATGCTATCATACAGGCGTTGAAGAAATGGAGACATTACTTGATCCCAAAAGAATTTGTTTTGTATAGTGATAATCATGCATTACAATTTGTGACTCAACAGGAGAAGTTGAATCAGAAACATGCTAAATGGGTAGAGTATATGAATAATTTTACATTTGTCATTAAACACATTTCAGGTACTGCTAACAAAGTGGCTGATGCTTTGAGCAGGAAGTGTTTGTTGCTGTAGGAGTTCCGAGTCAAGACATTGGGTTTTGAATATCTTAGGGACATGTATGCAGGAGATTCAGATTTTGTAGAGGCATATGAAGCAGCTGAGAATCTAGTTCTCAGAGACAGAAGCCCATGGATAGATTACATGATCCAAAATGGACTGTTGTTCAGAGGAAATCAGTTATGCATTCTGAATTGCTCCATGAGGGAGAATCTGCTAAAAGAGAAGCACAGTGGTGGATTAGCAGGGCATTTTGGCCACGACAAGACATTTGCAAAGTTGAGCGAAGCATACTTTTGGCCAGGGATGCGGTTGGAAGTCAAGAAGTTTGTCGACAGATGTAGAATTTGCCATCATTCAAAGGGCAGGAAGCAGAATGCGGGATTATATCAACCATTACCCATACCTGAGAGGCCGTGGGATGAAATCAGCATGTATTTTATATTGGGATTTCCTAGGACGCAAAGAGGACATGATTCAATCTTTGTGGTGGTTGATAGGTTTTCCAAAATGGCACATTTTATCCCATGTCAGAAGACCAGCGATGCGACTCATATCGCAAATTTGTTTTTCAAGGAGGTCATTCGACTTCATGGTTTACCCAGAAGCATAGTATCAGACAGGGATACGAAGTTCATTGGACATTTCTGGAGGACACTCTGGAAGAAGATGGGAAGTAACTTGATGTTTAGTTCTGCCTATCATCCTCAGACGGATGGGAAAAAAGAGGTGGTAAATCGAAGTCTGGGAGACTTGCTAAGAAGACTGGTGATAGAGCACCACAGTAGCTGGGCCAATGTGTTTCCACAGGCAGAGTTCGCATACAACGACTCAGTGAACAGGAGCACAAGCAAAATTCCATTTGAGATTGTATACAACAGACAACCAAGAGGAGTTTCTGAACTGAGGGATTCAGAGCAGATAATGACTAAGAGCGCAAGTGCTGAAGAATTTGTAGAGGTGATGGAAGAACTTCACAGTAGGGTGAAGGAGCGATTGCTGGAATCAAACCAGGAATATAAGCGCATAGTGGATCAACATCGAAGACAACTTCAGTTTGAAGTTGGTGATCTAGTTCTGGCACATCTGAGGAAGGAAAGGTTCCCGAGGGGAACGTACAATAAGTTGAAAATGAAGAAAATTGGGCCATGCAGAGTCCTAAAGAAATTAGGAGAAAACGCTTATGAAATTGAGTTGCTGGATGAGATCGGAATATCTCTGACATTCAATGTCTCAGACTTATATCCCTATAAGGCTGAGGAAGCAGGAACTGGAAATGATGAACAACCAAAAATCAAGTGGCAGAAGCAGATTCCAATTGCATAAAATCCACAGATGGAGCGTATACTTGATAAGAGGGTGAGCAAAAATACCAGGCGGAAGCAATAATTTGAGTATCTGGTCAAATGGAAAAACCATCCAGTGGAAGATGCCAGCTGGGAGACTGAAGTAGTGATTCAAAAGCATGGACAGACCGTGTAGGAGCTCATGGACAGGAGCCCATGAAAGTTTTCAAGCTGAGGAGTATGATGCAGGAGCATCGCCAACTCATCAAGCGAGGCTGCACATCAAGCGGAGATCAGCTAGATAAACAAACCCAAATTTTTGAAAGTGCTTTGGGATTTGTAGCACAAGTCTTTAATGAACCATTTATGAAAGAGCGCCTTTTGTATATTGTATCAGACCTCGAGCCATACGCTCTTGTCTGAAGTAGATAGGAGGCATTTAATCTAGTAAATGTTGGTAGATAGGATTTAAGTCTAGATTTGATAGTTTAGAGTTCGAGAGGGAAAATGGATATAAACACCCTCATTGTACCATTGTAAAATAATGGAAGAATTTAGGAGAAGAGAAGAGCAAGCAGAGAATATTGTATGAAGAACACCCATGTACAGGCCTTTGAATTAATAGAAGAAAATTCTGATTCAAACTCATGGTTGGTGTTGTTTTCTCTGTGTATATTGTTTTTGTGCTCATGAATGTTTGCTTCTGGTTATGCATTTGCTTTGTATATGCTATGCATGTGATTTCATATTTCAAACTGAAGTCTGAAGAGGAGATGGAATGAGTTTCAATTGTTTCTTTGTCTGAGCCAGGAGATTCCTGCAAGGTGTGCAGTTGAATTCATCCGCATGGAGTGCGTTGATGAAGGCTCAATAGTTTAAATTTTGTTCTCATTTACCCAGAAGTGGATTTGGGGTTGCTGAAGCCGTGCAAGGAGTGTGTAGGCTGAAGAAGAAGTATCAGTTGTAAATCTGAGCAAAGGAAATCGAGGACTATTGCTGCAGGTGTGCGCGGAGTCAAAAGAAGTTTGAACACTTGAAGTGGTTGCAGGGTTGCCGCAAGGAGTGCGCACAAAGAGATATCTTTTCTTAGAGACCAAGAAGTGTGAAGAAATCTCAGGAGGAAGAGAGATCTTCAGAATTATTGAAGGGTTGCACAAGAGATTTTCGTGCCAAGAAATCCCCAAGGGGAAAGGAAATCAATGGTCAGGATCTATAGGGGAGATTGATAAAACCCGTCAGCTGTTGGATCTCGCGGAGGTGCGAGGAGGTTACGACCACACCCGAGCCGAGCTCGAAGGGTTGGTGCGTCATTGGATCAGTGGTTGTTTTCCCGATAGCCGTTAGATCTCAGGAAGTTGTGCCAAGTTTAAGCCCTAGTGTGCAGAGGAGGAGTCATCGGGATATCAAGGTCATCGGGATTTTGTTAAGGCAGAGAATCGGGACCTTGTGGTTCTCGAAATCTCGAGGAAGGATCTCAGCCATTGATCTTGGCAGGACACGTGTCAAGGAGCCAGGGAGCCATCGGAGTTCAGTTCATTGGAGAATAGGAGTTTCCAAGGACATAGAACTCTTGCATATTGGAATCGCGATCCACGATTTCTCGACGGGAGGTTTGAACCATCCATTGGCGAGGACGTGTGGCAAGAGATCTCGATGAGTCGGCGTTTGGAGCATCAGAGTTTCCGGAGTCATGAAACTCTTGCACAATGAAATCGTGATCCGCTATTTCCCGACACAGCCGGAGCCATTCGATTTGAGGGACGCGTGTCAGGGGATCACAAGGAGTCATGGTTCGGCATTTCGAGGTTTCCAAAGGTAAAGGAATTGTTGCATCAGAAATCGCAATTTCACGATACCCGATAGAGCAATGAGGAAGCGGTGATGTGCAGGAAAGCATTCACACGTGCATTGGGATTCTCAGTGACGAGAAACTCACGGAAGGAGAAGTCGCGAAATCCCGAAACGCGATGGTCCCACAGTCTTAGCACTTTAGTGGAGGATAGGTGTTGGAAGGTCGAGCCTTGCAGTGGGCCAACACCAGGTGGCATCGGGAATCGGAGAGTTAGAGATCCCGAGGGCGTGAGTTCTACGCATTTCGATTCCGCAAATTGCGAAATCCCGATAGGGGAAAGGACCGTGGTCTTGTAGACCAGTAGGTCACATGCGAAAAGAGTTAGCCGGAGGGGGATAAAGGGTGCAGTGAATTCTATCGGGGATCAGGAATCGAGGATCCGTCAGAGCAGTGGATCACGACAGTGCAAAGACCGATTTCCTGACGGGGAAATTCCCGACAGGAGTGTTGGAGACGCCCTTAATTTATTATAACCCTTCACAATTTTCAGTCTTTGATACTTGAAATCTAAAGATGGCCTTTTGTTTTTCCCTCCCCTCGGAACTTTGAAAAAATCCTACAACCTTGTCGAATAAGCAACAATGCTTTTTCTCCCCTTAAAACAAGTCCGCTTTTGTAATAACGTTCGATCTTTTTTGCTTTATTTTGGGATCTCGCAAGTCAGATACTTTAACCCTTGAGTTTATATGTCCCAAGTCACGAAATGGCGAAGTCGTTTTCATTTTTCGCCCGAGGCATTAACTAGGGTAAAATCTTTTAACTCTTGGTTTGACGTTGTCGGGGTTTCGCGCCTCGGCATTCGTCGAACCCAAGTTTTTATTTCCATAGCCCCGAGAGCTGAGAACACGAGGTACCTTTGGGATAACCCTGGTCAAGGATTTAAAGGAAAAGGCTAACCAAGGTTAAATTGGTTCTCAGCGTTTCGCCACTCGGCAATATCTTTTCGAAATTTATGGCATTTAAAGCTCCAACCCACGAAGCTGCGACGTAATTGTAGCACGATTAATTAAGTGCCTAATCCAAGTTTTTCTTAATCCTAATTAAGTCTTAATTATCGCCACCTCGCAGTTTCGTGACTCGGCATACTAGTCTCCCAAATTCTTACCTTCGAAGTTCCGAGTCGCGATACGACGAATAAAAAGATTATGAAATTAATCATGCCTTAAATCACAATTACCTTTAATTAAACTGAAGTCAGTCCTTGCGATCTCGCGAGTTGGAGATTCAAATTGTTAAAAGAAAATCCACGATGTGGCGAACGGCGAGAAATGGATTTGCATTAGTAATATTTGATATTTTAAAATAAAGCGAGATATGTCCCGCGCGTCGAGGTAACTATTTGCTTTCCATACTCCAACTGACTGTCAAACCGCCAAAAGTTATGATATTAATGGGAAGATAAGGTAAATCTGTGAATAAGAACGGATTTTTTACGACATGAGTTATTGCTAATTTCGAATTGACAGGCTTGTTCTAAAGGGTACCATTTTTTCAAATATATGCAGGATTTATGTTTCATTATTCATTTTCATTTTCATAAGCATATGGAGCTCATCGTTTCTGTGTTAACTATTTTCTGCATGTATACGCAGTTCTACCAAAGGAGAGCTAAAACACAAGCTTCAGTTATGGCTCCACATAGAGCAGCAAAGGAAAATGTCGAGGATGCAGGGCAAGGCTCAGATAA
Source organism: Picea mariana (assembly GCA_032191745.1). Lineage (NCBI taxonomy): Eukaryota > Viridiplantae > Streptophyta > Pinopsida > Pinales > Pinaceae > Picea > Picea mariana. Next base: position 13,785 of record JASDQU010712527.1, on the reverse strand, counting down.
TGTCTCCGACACTTCTCCTCGGAGTGGTGGCTCGGTTCCTAGCTAGTCATTTGTTTCAGACATTTTATAGTCTGAGTTGGTGAACTATTCAGACTCCGAAGACAACGAAAAGGACGATTTGAACACTAAATACAAGATAGTTGTGCAATCCGGAATGCACCTGGTAGCAACCAGACCACCGTTGCTCCCATATTATGATATGATCCGATGGGCGTTGGATCACATAGACCTACCCACCAGAACTATCATGAACGACCAGCGGGTCATGGTCGAGACATTTAGACCGGAGCATATCCAAACCATGTATAAGCTCCCGATGACATCTGAATACACATATGATGATGATTTCCTGGAGGAATTCAAAGAGAAGGAGTGCGTCCAGTACGACAAAACCATGCCCGGTTTGATCAAAGATTACGTTTCATGCATCGCGAAATTCAGAGCAAATGACCAGGGCGTTTATTCAATCTCTTCACTGGAGCCACAGTATATGTATGTGGCAATGATGACATGCCGACTGTTTGGAAAAGAGGACACATCGCATTTCTACATTGCGTGGGTGCCTCTCATATTTCGGGTCGCAGAAGGTTTCTCGTTTAATTGGGCGAAGATACTCTCGGACAGCTTGGCCAACCGGGTCACTGAGTATCGGGAGTAGAAGGCAAACGGGAGACCATCTTCATTTTTCATGTCTGCATATATCATGGACGCAGTATGAAGCATGACACCATTCCCTTTGATGAACTGGGCTTGGAATCCAACCCAAGAAAAACCTGTACATGAATATCACGACAAACTGTGGGAGAATAAGGCAGACAAATTTATTTATGAAATTTTCAACTGGGTGATGGTGCCCCTACACATCGCCATTTTTTGTCTTTCGCCACTTCGTATCTCGGACAGCATTGCTGCAAATCTGAGTGGTATAGCAGACTGGTACGTAGAAGCAGAGTTTTCCTATTTCAGAGTTTTCGGAGCTGTTGTTCCTCCACTTGCACTACCATTGTTCATCCCCGACAAGCTAGCTTGTCGCGAGATTGCCCGACAAACAGTGATTGGCGGGGTGAGTAAAGAGCTCAAAGCATCTTCGAAGAAGGTATGGTCGTTTTTCCCTGTTCGACTAAATTCTTATTCTTTATTGGATTTTGGGCATGCTAAAGCTGAGGCTGCAGCCCTGGAAGACCTGAGTTTGGTCTCCATTGAATATAAAAAAAATGATCCTTAGAAAATTGTAAGTAACCATTTAGCAAATTGTGGGCTGAAGAGGTTTGAACACGATTTTTCACCCTCGGATGACATTTTCCGAGGGGCGAGATCTTATGGTGAAGTGTTGGTTCGGATCCGATCTTTAGCACCCGAAGACATGGCCTCTGTATTAAAATTTCAGGAAAACAGACGAAAGTGTCTTCCTGCTGTGTTGGGAGGTTCGGGTGTTTCCAAGACACAACAGAGGGACGCGGCAGGATCCAGAGACGCTACTCCTAACTCGGGAAAACAATAGGACAAGGAGGAACCAATGAGTAATCTCGAAACAAAAGAGAAGACTCCAGACCCTCCAAGCAAACAGAGTTCGGAGGCTGAGGGAAAAACTCCAGACCCACCGAGGAAGCAAATATCAGAGACTAAAAAAGAAACTCCAAATACTCCAAAGGAGCAGAACCCTGAAAATCAAAATCATGACAGATGGCAAGAACAAGAAAAGTGACCAGCTTGCCACTGAAATCGCTGGAACATTGGGGGCATATGCTTCGGCGAATCAATTCTCGGTTGGGCAGATGACTAACCAACTTAAAAGAAAAAATCGCCTCATCAGGACCCTCGAGGCCAGATTGGCTACAGCCATAGAGAATGCTAAAGGCCAGGCCAACATGGAGATGGAATAGGCTAGATTGGCTGATAAAAATGAAACGCTCAAAGTCAAGATGGAGCAAGCACACCTAGTGATCCGAGATGGTCGGATATAGGCGGGTCAGCAGAGGAATATGATCACAAAGCTACAAGCTCAGTTAGAGGTCATTGAAAGCAGGGTGATTGACGTCGAGGGGTTTAAATCCCGAGCGATCGATATTCGGAGCAGAATCTCTTCTGTACAACAGAGTCTGCTAGACAAAGTGGGAGTGATCCGAGAAGATTGCCTGTTGATGCATCAGATTTCCGAGAATCTGACTGTCAGAGAAAGGAACGCAGAAGATGCTCGGGTCACCTTTCAAGAGGCGGTGATAGCTACTAACAATAGATTTTCGGTAGGTTCTCCCAGACTCACCATCGCTGAACAAACTAGAGGTAACATTATGTTAAAGGATTGGGAACATAATATTACCTTAAGCAAGGAACAGGCCCAAAAAGTAATCAATTTATTAGAAGAAGCCTTCAATGATATAGATGGTGAGATTTTAGGTATGGAGAGTGGAGGTGACTCAGAAACGTTAAGGCAAATGAATGTAGATCAGATTTCCCTCGATCTGAAAGAGAAGAATGAAAGAGATTCAGCGGATATCTCTAAGATGGACAAGGTGGACTTGGCTCAAGTTGACAAACACTTAATTCAACCTAGCGCACAACTAAGTGCCCTTGACATCGTTGATTCACAAATAGGGGATAAGCTGCCACAGTTAGCCCAAGAATGCTATTTCATCGAGGCCAGCTGTCAAGCGGAACCTTCGCAGCTTGTATCCTAGTTTGTGGACAAATGTATCATATGTACCGAATCCATGCAAAGACAAGCACCTGGCACCTTTTGAAAATAAAGCAGGAGAAAGGGAGTGATTTCGCTCCTCTCGATTGTAACTGAATTTGTGAAACCATTGAGTTTCTAAACTGATCTGCAAATTTGTATAAATAGATTACAAAAAGAAGAATAAACGGCTGGACCTTTTTGGTGTCGATTGTAATAAAGTTTTGCATTTGAAGAAGTTAATATATAAGCAATTTGAAGATTCTCGATTCCGTCCAGACTGTGTTATCAAGTTTTTTTTTCTTTGTACTTCATGTTTCATTTCATTCCATTCGTTCATAATTGATGTGCTTTGTTATGCTTTAATACGACCAATACTATAACAAAGGAATTCTGGTTTTCTGTATTTGTTTATTGTCTTTCCTCTGCACCAGCTATCAGCGGGTGTAAGACCAATTTGCACTTTTAGAATTCTACGTTTATTCTTCACTATGTCAGTTATTTTCTTACTAATTTCCTCCTCTATTTATATGTGAGTTTTCTCTTTGACAAGAATCTTGCGTTATATGCAGCTAAATGTTTCTCTTTCACACTGCACCTTTATAATTAAAATATAATACAGTTATGGGAAAGAGCCTTCAAATCACATTTCTATTCTATTCCTAAACGTAAAATTCTCTTTTACTCGACTCAATTGAGACAACATTTAATAAATCTTTGATCCCTTCATATTCTTAATTTTCCTCCATGACTGTCCCTGCAGCGACACAGCCTAATATCGAACCCAGACTATCTAACCAAACACATATCGCCTTAAATCTTTTTGACATAATCCTTAAAATTGCTAACAACCGGGACGAACTTGAGCGTTCATGGGCAACCATTGAACAAGATATAACTGCTCAGGAGCAGTTGGAAGCTAGATGACGAGAACGCAGAAATCTGCCCTAGTTTCCCTTACCAAAGGTGACATTACCCTCATATCCATTTTTCACATACTTTCGGATGCCTTGACACTGTACTTTTAAGCCTTGGTACAGACTCAGGAACAACATCTTTCTGGCGCCGTTGCCGGGGAGCGAAGTTACGAAATCTTTTCCCTGGGAAAACAACATTTATTTCGTTGAAAGTGCTACTCCTTGATAGTGAACATAGAGTATACACATTTTTAAGGCTTTTCAATCTTTCACTTGGCGATTCCACTAAAACAAAAACTGGCTTCTGGTAGAAAGAGTACCAGACAGAACCTAGATGGCAAGCTGATCACGCCTGTTACTGATCCCGAAAAACTTTTAAAAACAAAAAACCAACTTTCCAAGGCTAAGTGCCATTTAGAACCTTCTACTTCACGCAATCCTCTGTTCGATACTAAAGATCTCACGTCAAACTTCTCTGAAATTAGGAGTGAGATTCTTTCCACTTTCCCGTCCATACACAAGGAAAAAGGTCCTTTAGAAAGTTCGTTAACAGTTGACATCCATCTTTTCTTCAACAGAATTTCCCGGTCTCGCCTGATACCAAGAAGTGTGTTACACACTCATCTTCTACACCCAAACCGATGGCAGCTGCCGGAGGAGGTGGTGGAGGTCAAGGGCATGTCCCTCCTCCCAGAGTGTTCGCGAAAGTAGCAGCGAGATACGCTCCCCTGGTTTTACCCGTCCCCCTTCATGATCTCCCTAAAAATTACATCAAAAATCTTCCTAAGTTCACTGGGGAGGGGGATCTAACCGCAGCCGAGCATATAAATTTTTTCGACCAATTCGCAGACATCTGTGGTATCGAGCACAAAGATGTCTATTCAAGACTCCTTGTCCAGACCTTTGAAGGACAGGTCCGAACTTGGTTTCGAAGCCTTCCCGCTGCTTCTATCCCGACATATGACGCTTTCCTAAGACAATGGGGAGAGCGAAAAGATCACTTATATTATCTTATTGAGTTTGGGTCCCTAAAGAAAAAGAGCTCAGAAACAGTTATGGAATTTATTCTGAGATTCAACAAACTGTATCATAAGATTCTAGCTGCAGTCAAACCCTCTGAACCCTCAGCCAAAGTAACCTTCGTGGGAGCTTTCGAGCTGAATTTCGCCCTACTTCTGCGAGAGAGAAGAGGAGCCACCTTGAATAGAATGCAAGACGATGCTGTCGAAATCGAATCTAATATGATGGCTTCAAGAAAATTAAAAGCCAAAGTAGAAACAATCAACCGCGAGAATAGACGCTATAGGGAACCAGCGGGTCCTTCGGGCTCAAATAGATACACTGATGACAGAGTAGAGGATATGGCCCGAGTAATTAAAGAATTGTCCAACAAAATCTCTAGGATGGAGTTGGAACAGGCTAAAGCAGATTCTTCTACTAAAAAAGACTTCAGAAGAAACCCAAATCCCCCAAATCAACACAAACAGATTAAGAACGAATATCAAAAAATACAAGCGCCATTAAAGAACGAAAATTTTATAGGCGCAAATGACTTCCAAGATTTCGGAGATTCGGAAGATGAAGTTGCGAATTTCGGTGACGATTGTTCACAGCCGTATCTCACTCGTGAAGATTATGAAAAATCTTTGAAACCCCCACAACCGTCTAATGAAGATGAAGAAGGTGATCACACTGATCCTTGTATATCTCAACCAGAAACAGAGATGATAATGGTCGAGTTTCAACCAAAATACAACCTAAGATCAAAGAATAAACCCACCTCAACGGATCAACCTAAGAGAATCCTTCAAAGGGGTCAAGCTCATGAACCTCCTTCAGAAGAGACCTTGTTACCCAGCAACAAAACCAAGGTAGAAAAAACTCAAGAGTCGGATTTGAAAGAATTTGAAACTCAAACACAAGAAACCGAACCAGTAAATAAAGTTACTTCTTCAATTAAGAACACGAGTGATAAGGCGATCCAGACAAGTAAATCAGAAAGAAAAAATTTGGAAGTCTCAACCAAAGAAACTGAAAAGGTAAACACATCTTTCAGTCTTGAAAATGAGTTAAACAAGATTAAAATACCGATTCCTTTGGTAGAATTAGCAAAAAATCCCACTTATCGGAAACAAATTGCCAAAGCGATGGGTGTCTGCGAGCTAGAAAGTCAGTTTGATGTTATCAACCTGGAAGATGACAGACCTAACATCACCTTTGGTCCTCATTTTGAAGGGTCCAAAGACAACATCGCTCCTTTTTATATCACCCTGAATATACATGATTAGTTGCTACATAATTGTACGTTAGACTCCGGGGCTTCTCATAATGTTATGCCCAAAATTATAATGGAGAAACTGGGACTTCAGATCACGAGACCTTATGGAAATCTTTATTCTTTCGATTCTAGGAAGGTTAAATGCATGGGGATGATAAAGGATCTGGTAGTTACTCTAGCATAGGTCCCTGTTAAAAGCATCCTGATGGATGTGGTTATCGCCGATATCCCCCCCAAGTACGATATGTTGTTTTCTAGGTCATGGGGGGCCAAGTTGGGAGGTTCCCTTCAGTTAGACATGTCTTACACCACAATTCCTGTGTTCGGGGGTCAATTCACTCGCTTATACAGAGAGACAAGAGTAGCGTACATGGTCAGTGATCCCCAAAATCCACACAACTTCCCAATTTACATCGTAGACCAAGATCTGGGAAACTGCATATTGTCTTTTGATGATGGATTGGATGGAGGTCCTGAGGAGCTCGATATGAAGCAAGAAGAGTTAAGCCCCTTGACAGAAGAGCTGTGCAATAATGGTGTATGGAAAATGTACTTTGATGGCGCTTTGTCATCTAAAGGAGCTGGTGCTGGGATACTTTTGGTAGCACCCGAAGGTAAGTTCATGGTTCCTTTCTCTTATCGTTTGCAGTGGGACATAGATTACACCAATAACGTATGCGAGTATGAGACATTGATCTTAGGATTAGAGGCTGCGAAGAAGTTGAATATAAAGAACTTGGAGGTATACGGTGATGTATAATTGATAGTAAGACAAATAAACCGACAATACCTAGCCAAGCATCCAAGACTAAGAACATACAGAAATTGTGCTTGAGATTTGATGGAAAACTTTTTCTCATCTGTAAAAGTCCATTTTATCCCTCATGTAGAGAACTTGCATGCCAACGCCTTGGCCAAGGCAGCTTCAACCTTTTCTCCTCCCACGACCGTCAAACTGAAGTATCACATTGAAATCAGATACAAACCTTCGATACCAGACAATATCCGACACTGGCAGGTCTTCGAAGATGACGAACAAATCAAGAAATTTCTTACAGCAATAGGTGAGTTCTCTGAAACTCATCCAGACCAAGAGAATCAAAACGACTCGATGTGGATTATGCAAGAAGGAGAAGATCCTGAAACCTTTCGAGAAAAAATAGCGGATCATCGTATGTTGGTCCTTAAAAACAACCAAATCCTGAAAGGCTTAATTCCGTTAGAAAGACTTTTCGATCAAAACGACGTACCTGTGAAATCCACTCTGCAGCCCCAACCAGAAGAAGTTGAGGACTGCGATATAGGGACTGGGAAGGAATCCAGGATAGTAAAGATATCTAAGTTCCTCCCTCCCAAAGTTAAAGTCCAGTACAGAGACCTACTCAAACAGTACAAAGATGTTTTCGCCTGGTCCTATGATGAGCTTAGAACGTATGACACTTCCATAATTGAGCACAAAATACCCTTGAAGCCTGGGGTCAAGCCGTTTAGGAAAAATCTTAGGCAAATTAACCCCATTTTGTTGCCCGTGATTGAAAAGGAAGTTAAGAAGCTTTTAGATGCGAAAATAATTGTACCTCTGAGGTATTCGGACTGGGTGGCAAATTTGGTCCCTGTCAGAAAAAAGAACGGAGAAATCAGACTGTGTGTGGATTTCCAAAACTTGAATAAGTCTTCTCTAAAGGATAATTATCCACTCCCCAAAATGGACCACGTCCTACAAAAGGTAGTCGGATCTAATCGAATGTCTATGATAGATGGGTTCTCTGGGAATAACCAAATCGCCATGAATGAACAAGACAGAGAAAAAATTGCTTTCACCACACCATGGGGTACGTTCATGTATGACAAAATGTCGTTTGGTTTGATGAATGCAAGAGCTACATTCCAGCGCGCTATGGACATTGCTTTCGTAGGAGAAAGAGACAAGTTCGTAGTCATCTACCTCGACGATTTGACGGTTTTCTCTAAAACCGATGAAGAACATTTGGTCCATCTAAAGTAGACTTTCGAAAAATGCCGCAGGTATGGTCTGTCCTTGAACCCAAAGAAATCACATTTCGCTATGTGGGAAGGTAGGCTTCTGGGACATATCGTATCTAAAGATGGGATCAAGATTGATCCTAAGAGGGTTGAAGCAATGGAAACCATAAATATTCCCAGAAACGTAAAAGAAATTCAATCTTTCTTAGGTACAATAAATTTTTTACGAAGGTTTATCCCAAATTTTGCTGAGATTGTTAAATTGATCACAGGAATGCTGAAGAAAGATAGCAGAGTAAATTGGACGACTGAAGCTAAAGCGTCGTTCGCACATATTAAAAAGGTCATCAGCGAGGCACCTGTGTTAGCAAGCCCAGATTACTTGAAAGATTTCCTCATCTTCTCGTTTGCTTCTGAACATACTATCGCCGCGGTCCTCCTACAAAAAGATGACGAAGGTTTTGAAAGGACGATCGCGTTTTTTAGCAAGAGCCTTAGAGACGTCGAATTAAAGTATGATATAATAGAAAAACAGGCATACGCAATGGTGAAAGCGATAAAAGCATTCAGAACCTATGTACTGCATTCAAAAATTATCGCTTATGTGCCAACCAGTGCTGTGAAAGATATATTGGTACAGCCAGATAGTGACGGAAAATGAGGGCATTGGCTCGCTAAAATACAAGAATTCGATCTGGAAGTCAAGCCGACTAAATTGATAAAAGGGCAGGGTCTGGCCAAACTCTTGGCCGAGTCGAATCTTAGAGCTCTTGATATTAATTGCCTCCAAGGGGAAGACGGAGATGCACACCTGCACGAGCCGGATGACCAGACAAATTTAAGCAAGGTTGAAGAAAAGTTCATGTCGTCAAGCTGGTATAAAGACATAGTGTTCTACTTGTTAAACCTGAAATGTCCAGATGGGCTATCACCGGCCAAATGCAGAACTTTAAAACTCCATGCTGTAAAATATTGCATCGCCGAAAATCAGCTATACTGGAAGGATCCACTCGGGTTCCTACTAGTCTGTTTGGTTGAGTCGGAAACTCC
>JASDQU010712526.1:6218-19509 GCA_032191745.1 Picea mariana | reverse complement strand
CCTTGGGAATAATATTTTATTATTATTCTAAAGTTGTGGGACAAAACATGTTTTTATCCTAAGTTTTGGGAGAGGCAACGCATGTAGCTCCAACGTGTGAAAAACAGAACTCATGCAACCCCAGGAAGACAAGTGTCGACCTGGGTGCATGCAGTTAAAAGATGAAGCATCAACTGAGTCATGGGTTTTTCCTCCATTCCGCCATAGACTGTCTAAAATTGGGGGATCTTTGCGTATGATTTCTATAAGCCTCATGCAGCTCTGAAACTCAAGGCCTGTGATGTTTTCTTGAGAAGATGGTACACCCTCTGTCCGAACTGTTGATTCTGTGTCAACCTTTGCATGGACTACTTATCACGCATCCTGAAAATCGGTGTTACCTGAACCATCTTGTGTCTTAGTGCCCTGTTGTCATTTCATGTTTCCGCACCCCATGTTCTTGTTTTTGTTGTCACTTGTGATTTAACCAAACGTTGATGTTGTTACTGTTATCCTAAACTTGCAGGAATTGAGCTGGAAATGGGTTGAAGAACCGGGTTGTCAGGCCCATGGTAGAAGAGGCAGGTTATCAGGCGTGTGAGCAGCTCTCTCTAGGTGAGAGAGTCTAGTGGGAAGTGGTTTTCTCCCAGAGAGATTCCAACACCAGATACAAAGATTTGAGAATTCCTGATCCGACCTGTTGTCGAGACCTAGAGAGGGATATGAAGCACTGATGGACTATGCTTGTGAAGGTGTATACTCCCAGGTGGAACATGCATGTGGGGAATGAGATTCTGTGAGTAGTGGGCGTAAGAAGGCTCCTGGAGAGAATCCTTCTGGTTGCTCTATGCAGTTTTCCTGTAACCTCAGCCTAGTCTAGGATTCCCTTCCCCTGGGTGGAGCTTGTTCCTAGCTTGGGGGTGACCCACTGCTGAGCGTGATGAGCAGTGTGGTCTAAGGCTGGGAGGTTCGTGTAAGGTCTGCATTAATTTGGTGGATTTATTATAGTTTCAAATATAAGTATTAATTTTTTGTTTTAATTTCAATTAAAATGCATGTCTGTGATGCTTGCAATATTATCATTTATTCTGTTGCAATGATGTTACTGTTAATTCCATTAATTTTATATTTTAGAAGTAATACTATGATTACTCTGTATTGTTGGTTAAATTTTCATTAAAATATGTTAATTAGATTTAATATACATGATATATATAAATTTATGAGAATGTTTCACGTAGTAGAGTTGCTCGACCATGGGGTTGATGGTCGGGGACGTTACAAACCCCTTCCAAGACTTTGAGGTAAACTCTGGGTCTTTGTCAGACCCAATTGTCTTGGGAATACCATGCAGTCATTCTACATCCCTCATATAGATATCAACAACGTTATTTTCCTTGTGAGTGGTCTTCAATGGAATGAAATGGGAATCTTTAGTAAGCTTGTCCACTACTACCATGATTACATCATGTTGCTTGCTTGTTCTGTGAAATCCTATGATGAAATCCATTGTCAACACTTCCCACTTCCACTCAGGGATGGTTAACGGTAGTAGCAACCCAGCTAGGTGTCTATGCTCGACCTTTACCTTTTGACATTCCAATCATTTAGTTATGTATTCATCAATCTCCCTCTTCATTCCTGGCCAATAATATTGGCTCTTGACTGTTGAAATTGTTTTTGATATCCTGGGTGTATTTCATAAGGTACATTGTGCATTTATTTTAAAATCACACTCCACAATTAATGAGAATTGGGTACATAAACTATGTTTCTGTACAAGAGAATTCCATCAATTCCCAATTCATAATCCTCAACTTTCTGCGGCATGTTACCTTGATGTAACTTTGTTACCAATTCCATGTACTGCAAATCAACTTTTGCAGCTTCAGAAAGCCTGCCTTTAAGATTTGTCTGATACATGTTGATAGTTGTAGCATGTACTTCATGCACTCTCCCCCTGAGTGCATGAGTCACTTTGTTCTCCTTTCCTTTGATGTGCTTGATATCAAAGTCATATTCACAGAGGAATTCTAGCCATCTACTCTGCCTAGCATTCAAAGTAGGCTGATCAAACAGATACTTCAGACCATTATGTTTTTTCATTAGTTCAAACCTCTTTCCCATGAGGTAGTGTCTTCACTTCTTCAAAGCATGCTCTATTGTTGCCAACTCTAAATCATGAGTGGCATAGAGCCTTTCATGTTCTTTCAATTTTGTGGACTCGAAAGATATCACAAATCCTTTCTGACTAAGGTCTCCTCCTAGTCCTTCTTTTCACACATCTGTGCAAACCACGGAATCTTCATCTGGATCTGCAATCTTCATAATTGGAGCACTAGTTAAAATTTGTTTCAATTTCTAGAAGCTCTTTTCACATTCTTCTGTCCATTGAAACTTCTTCCCCTTCGTTTGCAAGGAAGTGATGGGGTGAGCTATTCTTGAAAACCTCACAATGAAACTTCTGTAGTAGGCAGCTAGACCCATGAAGGATCTTACTTCTGTCACATTTTTATGTGTTTTCCACCTTTTAATGGCCTCAATCTTTTTAGGGTCCACGGTTATCCCTTCTTCCGATATTATATGCCCCAAATAGTGAATTATGTTTTGATAAAATGAGAACTTTCTCAATTTGGCATACATTTGATGCTCTCTTATAACTTGCAACAACATCCTCAAATGATGCTCATACTCTTCTTTTGAATTGGAATATACAAGGATGTCATCCAGAAAGGAAATAACAAACTTGTCCAAATATTCCTGGAAAACGTCATTCATTAAGAAAATAAAAACAACAGGTGCATTTGATAACCCAAACGACACCACTATGAACTCATAATGACCATACCTTGTTCTGAAGGTGGTCTTGCTGATGTATTCCTCTTTAATACTTACCTAATGGTATCCCAACCTGAGATCAATCTTTGAAAATATTCTAGCATCCTTCAATTGATCGAAGACATAATCAATCCTTGGTAGAGGATACTTGTTATTTATAGTCACTTTATTCAATTGTTTGAAGTCAATGTACAATCTCATTGTCCCATCTTTCTTCTTCACGAAAACGATTGGGGCACCCCCAAGGTGACACACTTGGGCATATATATCCCTTCTTCAAAATTTATTCCAGCTGCATTTGTAGCTCCTTCAGATTTGGTGTGCTCATTCTATAGGGATTCTTTGACACTGGGGCTGCTCCAGGCATCAAATTTATAAAGAAATCTATATCTCTCTTTGGAGGTATTCCTGGTACCTTCTTGAATGCATCTTCAAAATCTTGCAGGATTGCATGATCTTCCAGATTTGGCACCTTATCCTTGGTCTCTTCCTCCATATGGGTTGTAAATATTTGACAACCCTTCTTGTAACACTTCTTCAGCTACATTGCTGAGATTTCTCTGACAACAACTGCCCTAGGAATTCCTTGGACTGCTTTCCGATTTCCTTCCTCATCCAAGAAAGTGATTGTCTTGTTATGGCAGTCTAATATGGTATGATGTTGGTCCAACCAATCCATACCAATTAGACAATCATATGATTTGAAATGAAAGATGTTAAGATATTCCTTGGTACTTAGCCCATTCATGGCCACCAGCCAAGATTTCTCATGCTTGCTTCTTGGAAAACGTAATCTTTGCACAAATTTAGGATCTATGTAACTATGAATTGATCAAGATTCTATTAAAATAGTAAAGTCATGGTTATTGATCATACCTTCAACTTCAATCACGTGTGATTAAAACTCAGCTTTCTTGTTGTCCAGAGCTGCATAGATCCTTGGTACACTCTTGCCTATGTCCTCCACTATTTCAGCTTGCTAAACATTGTGAACATATCTCACCTTGTCCTTTATGTGAGGAAAATATATATACCTATGATCGCCTTTGCAACCCCAACATTCCATAGGTGTCGGCCTTGGCCTTTTCCCACCTACTTCAACCATCTTGGGATCTCTCAAAATTGGTTGTCCTTGAGGGCTATTCCTGAAAAATGGTGGTTTGTTTCCCTTTTGCCTCTGCTCCCACTTAAAATTATTCTTGTCTTCCCAAGATTTTTGGAAAGTAGGCTTTCCTTTTTACCTATCATATAACCATTTTTATCTCCTTATGGTTTCTTCCATACTTTTAGGATCATCATACTGGATCTTGTCACTAATGGAAGATGGCAGCCCACTCAGATACGTTTGAATCTTAACTGTCTAGTCCTTGATGAAGGGGACATACTTAAAAAACTCCAAGAATCTTATTTCATTCTCATCGAAGGACATACTTCCAATCTTGAGTTGAAATAAATATTTCATTTTCTTTTCATAATACCTCTTAGTTAGGTACTTCTTTTCAAAATGTCTCTTGAATTCCCTCCATGTAACATTCTTCTCTTTGACGTGTTGCACTTGCACCAACTAATCCCACCATATGGATGCCTTTCATTTAAGTTGGTAGATGGAAATTCTTCCATCTCCATGAGAAGAATAGTTCCGCAGTTGGAAATATTTCCTCATGCCCAACAACCATGCCTCAACATCTTCATCTTTCTTGTGCTCTCCATCAAAAGTATGAGGCTTTATTTTATTCATTTCACCCTTCAGTTCATCCACTTCATATATCCTATGATTTCTGGTAGGATATGGACTTGAAATTCTGTGTGGCCTCGTTTTTGAATGCCTTCAGGAGTGTTGGCGATGTCTTCTAGCACTTCTCCCTCTTCTTTCCTCACCATGGGTCCCGTGATTCTATGAATTGTTGGAGCCACTCTCCTTATCCAATTTATTTTCGATTCTTTCCAGGATTCGCATCAACTTCATATTGAAGTATCCTTTTTGCTCCTTGGCTCTCGTAATCCTTTTGTTATCTACCTGATGAATTTGGACATCGTTTTGCAAATTCTTAATGATTTTCATCATGTTCACTTCTTTGTCTATTTCTTCTCCATGCCCATTGGATTTTGTTCCTTCAATTCCCAAATGGACATCCATTCCTCTAACGTCATCCTCTGAAATGTAAGCATCTTGTGCCTTCTCCATTTCTCTATACTATGCAATAGCTCGGTTCGGCTCTATCAATTGTTAACTTTGCAAAAAATGTGCATTCAAATGAATTTTTGTTAGGCTATCAATGTTTAATAATTTTCTAGAGTAACTTAAACAATCTGATTCAACAGAAATAATATTAGACTTTATTTTCAGTGGGTCTTCATGGATCAAGAATCCCCACGATTCTATCTCTAAACCCTGTTCTGTTCTGCATCAATTCACCATTCGATGCTAGCCCCTTTTCTTCATTCCTTAACTTGCATGTGACCATGACTAGAACCAAGTGATAATGATTTGGGTGCTTATCTAAAGTGTTGAAACTTTGGATCCGGAGCTTCATAGGTTTCCCTTTTCCGCGTGTTGCAACATCATAGAACAACTAACTATAGTACGTGCAAAGAACGGTGGATCTATGGTCCACATTCCTTGATCCGATATGAGGTGGATAGGAGCTTTGGAACTCTGGGATTCGGAGATATCCAAGGCATTTCCCAACAAATATCTCAGAGTGTCGAATTGGCGAACTCGCGAAGTAGGGTGGATCAATGGTCCACAATGATTTCGTTGCTTTGGCCTTCAGGAGTTCTCAACCCACGCGACCCCACTTTTCCTCGAAGTGGAGATCCTCTATAGGTTATTAAATCACTAACATTTGGCACACATCCCATGTGTCTACGTCATCTTTGGTGATGGCAGCATGACCATGTCACTTGGGGACTTCGGGACTTCGGGACTTTGGGACTTCGAAAGATTTTACCTTAGCATTCCTCAAATATCCCGGACTCCAAATTTCCAATCTACTTTACCTTCCAAGGTCCACATGGTATAGTTGTCAAAAATTAATCTAGTGGCATGTGGCCCCACATGTCGGATTTCTTTTGGTCTAACAGGGTCATCAAATTTCCATTCTCACTTACCCATGGTAGGACTAAGGAAGTCCACGTCACCCTGGGTGATGTCATCATGTTGCATCACTTTGGGACTTCAGATTTGGGACTTCGGAAGGATTCACCTTAGCACACCTCGTTTCTCCCGAAGTCTCGAGTTCATGAATACGTTGATCTTCCGCTGCACCTTACCCCTTTCTCTTGGCTTGATCTACAGCCTTAATCTTCCTTCGGCCAATCCAACAGTCCAACACTTCTTCCTGGGTCTGCGGTGTAGATCCTCTCCAAAACTTCAGAACTTTGGGCTTCGACATATTTTCTTATAACACATCAATTTTTTGAAGTCATGAAGTCCGAAGGACTTAGGGGTTTAACTTTTATGCACCTTCACTATATAAGATGGCTATGAAGGGTCTGCCTTCTCCCGAACAGATCCTACGACCCAATTTAAACCTCGCAGCTCAACACAATGGTTGTTGTAGCTCCTTTATCTGTTTCCATTCCATAAATCGTTATACCTCCTGATCTTCATAACGTGGCCAAAGTATTGTCTTGGTACCCAGGGATGCTATGAACCTCAAATTTTGTCCCTTTCGACAACAATTCACTTTGAAATCTTTGTCTCGTTAACCACTAACATGGCCTATCCAGGCTCAGTGTCAAAACCATGGCTCTAATACCAATTTGTGACATCCCCGACCATCAACCCCTGTCGAGAAATGCTACCCAAACAACCTTATCTTCTTCCAACTAGCTCTAATACCAATTTGTGACTGTTTCATGTCTTAAACCAATAGGCCAGGCCATGCCACCAAATAAATTTACAAAAATATTCACATATAAAACTTAACAGGAATAAATAGAGATAACATCTGATATTCATATATGTTTATTTACATATCTATATAATGAAAATTTAAACTATACATTAACATTCTTCACATACACATATTCCTCTGGAGTTCTTCTATCACACAATTTAATGAAGAAATAACAGTGAAAGCATACATACAGTAATAACAAACAAAACCATAGATGTAACATCATATATAAATACATAACATGTGAATGAACATAGAAATGCTTACTTATCTTTTAATTGAGGACCACCAACTACGTGCAGACCTTCCATGAACCTCCCATTCTTAGACCACATTGCTCATCATGCTCAGCAATGGGTCACCCCCGAGTTGGGACTAAAATCCACTGGGCAAGGGATTCCTAGGCTTGGAAAGAACAACAAGGAAGTCGCACAAAACAATAGGAAGGATTTTATCCCAGAATCCACTTACACCCACAACCTAGAGACCCTCATTCCCCACATGCCTGTTCCACCCCAAGAGGGTACACCTTCACTATTACAAGTCCATCAGCTACTACACCTCCCTTTCCTTGGGCTTCAGCAACAGGCTCGACCGGAAATCTCTGAGTACTGTAGTTACCTCCCTCCAAGAGAAATCACTTCCCCAACAAACTCTCTCACCTGGGAGAGTTGCTCATAAGAATGAAAAACTACTTCTTCAATTCAACTCTTAAGTCAAAGAGACACGAGCGATGTCAACAACAAAATTCGGCTAACGCACAGGTGATGGTAACAAATGAAAATGGGCAAAAACATAGACTATGGCAGCAAGCCAAGCTCAGCCAAGGCATTGCATTGGCAGAAAAAACCAACCTCTAAGACATAGCACAGAATCAGACCAATACAAGTGCATCAGGATTCATAGGAAATACTGAGGACAACTCTAGTATCTGCAGGTTTCAATGGTGCGTGCATCAATAGGGAGTATGTCTCTTTTCCAGGGTGGCTAACCTTCCGAGAGTGAATACATAATCGTGAAGGATGGTGAGAATCGTCAGAGTTGTGAGAGTCATGAGAATGGTGAGAGTGGTGAGGGAACCCCCCCAACAAGCTTACCTTCCACCTAAAATTTGCATGCACCTAGGTTGACACATGTGTCCTTGAAGCTGCATGAGATCCACTTAACACTCATCCCCTTTCCCCAGGAACTTAGGAAAACATGGTTAAGTAAAACCTTAGCCTCTAGGAAATAATAATATAATAATAATATTCCTTTAGAGGTAAGTCATCTAGATTAGCCCCTATTCCTAGACATTTAGCCCCTTCCCTACCTAGTGGAGCTTAGTCCCCCATAACTCTTTCTTCATGGAGGGTCTACACGCATCGATGTAATGTTTATTAATGATGTGAGTATTTACATATACAAAAATCAAGATCATTGGCCTTATTATCCAGCTCACTATCCTAATAAACACATAAGTCTCTCAACTTATAACCACTCGTCTCACCATCTTATAAACATAATTACAATTTAGCAGGGGCTCGACCTTGGGGTGTTACAACCGTTAACAAATGCGAGACAAACCAATAATAATGAAAGTAGGTATCAAGGCACCGAGTACATTCTACAAGTGTGAATAAGGGTTTTGAGGTCAAACACTTGAAGAATCCATCAATCGGGAGACATTGATGTATTCCCAACTGTCGATGGCAAGAGAACCTACCACTTATGACTACGAGCCTCTAGGTACTCATAGGACTCTAGGTCTCATTTCCAGAATAGATGAGTTGAAGTCGATGGAAGGAGACCCGCTAAAAGGAGAGAATTAGAGAATCTCTCATCATTCAGCATGAGGTAAAAGGAAATAGCTCGATGATTAGGAGGAGCTCGGACGAGTAGGATGTTCATGAATCAATGACCTTGTGCATCCCTCATATGCACCAGATGCAATTATTGCATGAAAGAGACCATATGAATAGGAAAAAATAAGGAAAACTATTGAAAAATACGAGGAAACCACCAATAAGGATAATGGAATCCAATAAACTACATGAATCCCAATGTGTGAATAGATTTCTTGTAGTCAAACACAAGGGAAGCATCCCAGTCAGTGACCAATGAGGATATGTCAATTGTTGGGTTCAAGGTTACCTAAACATAATGAATGTAGGACCAAGGTGCATGGTAGGACTATAGCTTCATGTGACTCTGAGATACATTGAGGGTATGGATGACATGCAAAGTCAAGAGTTCTAAGAAATGGTCGACACAGGCTTACAGACTTCCTTTGAATAAGAGCATGAGACATATGGATAACTCAAGCAACATAGACTTGATGATAAAAACTTGTGATGTAGGAGGCATCAAAAAACTCTCCATAGGGACTCGAAGAACAACAAGTTGGAGGAGTAAAATCTAAGTAATAAGCTCAGCTTCCTAAGGTCATGCTACACCCAAACTTTGGATGATAGTGGACTCAAAAGTTTTTGTTATGTTCAAAGGAAACACAACTATTGCTGATATGAGATAATATTCTTTTCCTGCCCGTCTTTTTTTGTTTTTTCATAGGAAAATAAATGCTATGATACAAGAGAGGAAACACATGTTGTGAGTAAGAAACTAGCTCCAAGCAATAGAACATACCTATGCTCAATGCAAGGAAGTGCATGTGTGGCATGAACACTCGGGGGAAGGCTTCCTCTTAGGGTACAGGTGTCAAGCTGCAAAGGACAAATAGAAGGCTCTCCTTGGATGGTGATGAAAATTGATGAGGTAAGTGGCTTATAACGAGAAAGTGAGAACTGAAAATAGGCTCAATACTACAAGCAGGATGATGGAATGCAATTACAACTTAACACCAAAAATTTCATTTTTCATAGATTTAGTTCCCTAGGCCCGAAAAAGTATAAAATAATACCCAGGAGAACTCTTCTAGTAAATGGTGACTAGAGTATTCAATTTTTATAAGTAGTCTACTTGGTCTAGAAAAGGGTTAAACTTATACCAAATAGACTTCATTTCAAAGAGATTTAACGAGTGTGAAAGATATAAGTTCAGTCATAAATCTTTTCATTTTTTTGAGAGTCTGAAAATAGTTTAACTAAGACTCGAGGGAAGTCCCATAGGTAACGGTCAGAATGCTTGTGAGTAGAAATATGGGGTTCGAATGCAAAGTCATATTGGGACTATAAGGAACTCCTGGTCCTATGGAATAACTTATGCATGGGCACCAAATGGAACAAAGGTTCTAAATAGGGAACCCATGTTTGGTAAGCCTCTACCACTTAATAATGAAACTTCTAGTAGCATTAAGAACATTTTGTGTGGTTAATAAATGGTTTCGTACCTAGGGTGTATGGATCACGGTCATAGGATGATGCAAGAGTGAAAAATGAAATGAAAACCTATCCTATATGTCGGTGAAAGAATCTACCTATCGAAGGCATGAACGAGTTGTATGACCCTGGAAATTGCAAAAAATCCTGGACAAAACCACCAGAAACCAAGTCTTTCCACTACACTATTAGTCTATAAGGTCAAAAATTAGCATAAACTATAGGAAGTTGGTAAACAATTTCTACTAATAGTAAAAATTGACCATTTTACCATACCATTTGAATTTTTTCACCCACATAGCGCATTTTAGGCCATTTTTCCCACGATATTAAAGTGTCAATTGTGGGAGCTACAATCAACGAAATCAGCAACCATCTGGACCAAGTAAGTGACCATACCCTCTACTTCAATTTCAATGGTTTAAATTTCAATTTTAGGCATCAATGTTTTAGTATTAGAGGGCATAACATGGAAACTAGGGCATATGCGAGTGACAGTTCATCGGTCGCGTATACGACCCCATATACATGAATGTTACCAAGTTATCCCACGTAAAAGTCCGTGAACAACATTTTTGAAAGGATTTAACTCAAAAAATGGTTTCTCCTTTGCATGATGGTGATTGAATGGAGGGAGATGTAGCATGAAGAGATAGATGCAATAGTGGGAAGGGATGCAAGGGCCCAACAAGATTTAAAGAGATGTCACCTTTATAAATTTTGGGCTCTCAAGCAAATAAGGGCTCAAGTGAGGTTACTCTAGTCACTAGTAAACTACTAGGATCTAGAGATAGATTCATTCAACCTCAATGGGAAACCATTGACGATTGAAGTGGACGATATATACTTCATCACAAAATTTTATCGCCGAGGCGGGGTAATGAATCTCAAGGCCGGAGGGGTTGGGGGTGGTATGAATATGGAGGAGTACATTGCCACCCACTATGTTGCAGGCATAGATAAAGTAGGGAGTCAACTCCCAATCAGGGTGATCGAGAACCTGAGCTGAAATATTGTCGTTCTTGTACTCACATGGATTTTCGGGTCAGCCTTGTTGCACCAAGCATCAATGCCACTCATGTTCTATGTGGTGGATTTTTTAAGATCCACTATTTATGACTAGTGTACCTCACTACTAGCTAACATGAAGATCTAGTTGATGGATTGCAAACAAGGGAAAATGAGAAATTTCAGATTTTCATCCATTCCTTATAGTTTTTTCTTTGAGAGGGTTCCAGGCTTGATCCCTATAGTAGAGATTAGTCCACATAGATAGTGTGATCCAACCATGTCACGATGGACTAACGTGATGAGGCGGCTAGGAGGTGGTAGGGTGCCAACCCCCTACAATGATGAGTTAATTTTCTAGTGGTGTCGCCAGGTCATATCCATTAACGACTACCCTTATGGTGGTATTGACTATAGAGGGGATACATACATACCTTTGCTACCAGTTTCTTCCTATAGTGATATTGGTATGAAATGTATTTATATATTTCATTTTTTTCTATTTTTCAATAAATAAATAAAATCAAATATTTTTGTATGGTATCAAGTATTAACAATTGCTCTATTACGCAGAAATAGGTCTGTGACATCCATAGGGATTCCCACGACATCAGCGAAGAGGCCAAGGAGATGCAAAGAGAGTGTTGCAGAATGTGCATGGGAACCTGTCTCGATTGAAGCACGATATTCCTATGGTTCAAGTGGAGGATCTGTTAGAGGTGATGCAGTGGCAGGTGGTGGGTGTACCCCATGCATGGGTGTGACTCTTATGGCATCTCACAAATGCCATAGTGTGCTATAATGATACACATATGACACCATAGGTTTAGATGCAATGGTCATGTTATATACCAGGCATATATGTATTTGGAGGGTGTGAGGCCCATTTTGTACTATGACACCATATTTTTTTGAACTCTAAAGGATGAAATATAAAACAACTTTGGTCCTCGGATTTACTTATATATGTTACAATGTGTAATTTTTTTCTTTTCTTAGTTATGTGACAAATTCCGATCTAAAATATAATTAACATATGCATCAGATACATGATTATAACTTCTGGGTATGTGATTATAAGTAAGAAGATCAAATTATCGTTCCAAAAGTTGTACCCATAGGAATCATCGGAATAGAATAGGATCTCACACACGGTAATTGCTGTTCAGCTGGCATATGAATAACTCGGAGTCTAGGCAAACCTCTAAAGATCGAACACCATATTAAATGGTGTCGTGTAATAGACCTATAATGACGCTATACTCAACCACATTATTCGTTGATGGCTCCAGACGAACCCCGCCTGAAGACACGAGTTGGCCCTCGGGTGAGTAAATGACCCAAGCGACAGAAGCCTTGTTCCACTTATGATGATTGGCACCATCCCCGAATCCTAAGTAAAATGAGGACTCCATTGACATCTTCCAAACAATGGAAAACTTGATAAGCAACTCGATGACACAAAGGAAAATATGTATATACACTAATATACACTAGTATACAAAAGGTCACACCCAACCTTAAGGGCTCAAGCATAATACCTTTTAAGGTAGATCCCATTTATGGGCTCATCCAACATATTCTCTTCACAATATTCTAATTCATAGGATCCTTTATATAAGACACATCACATGATATAAGGACTATGCCACATGGGGTTGAACTTGCCTACCCCCACTGGTTCTTTGGCTTGGTCATACAGGAGAACCAAGTCAAACTCAGGATATTGCTGAGGACAGACAAACTTATCATACTAAAGATTAACACATCGCTTGTTTGCTTCGATAGTTGTAAAGGCATCCTGATGCTGCTCATCGAGATGCTCTAGGTGTACGAGTTGTTATTTGAGATCGGATGTGTCATGTAGGAGCTCAATTTCCAACTTGAGGGAAGGGATTTCGCATTCAATCGGAAGAATTGACTCCATGTCATGTACTAACTGAAAAGGAAAGAAACCAGTGGAAGTATTTATCGAGGTTCGGTATTCCCAAAGTGCAGGGTAAAGAACCATATTCCATTCATATTTTATTTGGCTGACAGTTTTTTGTAAGATGGTCTTCAAATATTTATTCACCTCCTCTACTTGTCCATTTTCCTGTGGATAATAAGGGGAAGAATAATCATTCTTACACCCTAGCTTTGGTGGTAACTCTTTCATCATTTCATTTTGAAAGTGACTACCATGATCAATGACAATCTCTCTTGGGATTCCAAACCGAGATATAGTTTGGTTAAATACAAAGAATG